>JAMYWO010000062.1:98911-151528 GCA_024220525.1 Cochliopodium minus | reverse complement strand
TAAAAAATAAAAAATAAAAAATAAAAAATAAAAAATAAAAAATAAAAAATAAAAAATAAAAAATAAAAAACAAAAATAAAAATAAAAATAAAAATTTGAAATAAAAAATAAAAATAAAAAATAAAAAATAAAATCAAAAAAATAAAAAATAAAATATAAAATAAATAAGAAAAATAAAAAATAAAAATAAAAATAAAAATAAAAATAAAAATAAAAATAAAAAAATAAAAATAAAAAAAAAAGAAAAATGCAAAGTTTAATAAATAAAAAAATTTTTCAAAACAGTAAATTGGCAGTGTTTTTGATTGACAGAGCCAAGAAATCTGCACTTATTTTTCATTCCATATTTTGGCTCTTAAAAGGAGAGGTTGATGAGAAACAATCCCAAGAAACCAACAACACCATCCGCTACATGCTTATGATTGAGTCTCTTCTCAGTACTTTATCTACACGAGAAAGAGACGAATATTGGAAAGTAATTTATTTTTTTTTTTTTTTTTTATTTTTTATTAAATAAAGTTTTTTTAATTTTAATTGGTTTTTTTAATTGTTTAATAAATTTTGAATCTTTTTTTTAATTTTAATTATTTTTTAATTATTTTTTAATTAAATTTTAAATCATTTTTTAATTATTAAATTTTAAATCATTTTTTAATTATTAAATTTTAAATCATTTTTTAATTTTAATTATTTTTTAATTATTTTTAATTATTTTTTAATTATTTTTTAATTATCTTTAATTATTAAATTTTAAATCATTTTAAATTGATTATTTTTTAATTTTTTTAATTATTTTGGCTTATAAAATTTTATTTCTCAAAAAGGAAATGAAATTGATCATGTTCATGAAGAAAATGAGCAACGACGTGAGACCATATGTCAAGGACAAGGAAAAGGCAAAACAAGTCTTGTCCCACATCATCAACGAAGCCAAATCGGAAACCATCTACCCTTCTTTTCCTTGCAGAATTCCCGTCTTTTTTCCAATAAAAGTTGTTGATTTTATTCCTGAAAAATGTAAAGGTAAGTTTTTTTTTTAAATTGGAATAGTTTAATATATTTTTTTCATTTTATTTAATTTTAACTTTAGAATTTTTTTTTTTCCGTTATTATTTTTTCCATTATTTTTTTTTTGTTTTTTTTTCTTGATAAATTAATTCATCTCCTTCAAAAGTGATGAATTCCAATGCAGCTCCTATATTCATCACATTCAAGCTCGAAGACAACACCACCAGCAGTGTGATCTTCAAGTGTGGAGACGATCTGAGACAAGATGCAATAACCCTGCAGATGATCCAGATCTTTGATGATTTATGGAAGTTGGAAAAGCTTGACTTCAATTTGACTCCTTATTCTTGTATTTCTACTTCTCTCCGTGATGGAATTATCCAAATTGTTGAGAGTAAAAACTATTTTTTTTTTATTTTTTATTTTTTGTTTTTTACATTTTATTTTTACCTTTTTATTTTTAATTTTTTTATTTTTTTATTTTTTTATTTCTTTATTTTTTATTTTCATTTTATTTACTCAATTATTTTTTAGATTCTGTTACAAATGGATTTTTGCAGGTAAGAGATTTTAATTTTGTTTATTTTTCTTTTTTGATTTGAACTTTTTCCAAGAAAAAAACAACACAAACAAGAATAGGAGCCATGATGAACGCCTTCACTTCGGACTCCATCCTCAATTATCTGATGGAGAACAACCCTTCCCAAAACCTGTACGACACTTGTAAAAACAATTTCACAACTTCTTGTGCTGGTTATATCCTCACCTCTTATGTCTTGGGATTGGGTGATCGCCACAATGACAACATTATGGTAAATCAATTTAAATTTTTTTTTTTAATCTTCAAAAAACCCCCTCCTTTAGATTCAGAAAAACGGAAAAGTAAACATTTATTTCTTTTATTTTTTTTGTTAGCAATTTCATTTATTTTTACAAAAGCTATTTCATATTGACTTTGGATACTTTTTGGGGCACAAGACCACTTTTTTGAACATACAAAGAGAGCCAGGTAAAATATAAAAGTTTTATTATTTTCATTCAAAATATCTTTTTTTACAAGCTCCTTTCATCTTTACTCCTGAGCACTCTGCGGTCATAGGAGAAAAATCAACACAAAACTATCAATACTTTACTGAAATCTGTTGCAGAGGATATAACGTATTGCGTAAACATGCTAATCTCATCATCAACCTCTTTTGTTTGATGTTGAACACTGGTATACCACAACTCCAAACATTTGAAGACATTCACTGGATCAAAAATGCCTTGAGACTTGATTTGGATGATCGTGAAGCCCAAAACTACTTTTTTGATTTGATTGATCAAAGTTTCAATACCATTGCCACTCGTGTAAACTTTGCCATTCACAATGCTGTCAATTTCAACTAAAAAAATGCTATCAAACTTTTTTGAATAAAATTAATCTAAAAAAAAATTTTTGATCTTCACTTTTTACAAAGTTTTTATAGTTTTTTATTTTAAATAATACTGTAGTGAAATAAATAAGAGAGAATTTTTCCCAACAAAAAAAAGCTTCAAAAATTCTATGTACGAATGAAAAAATTTTTGGGAGAGATGCTCTCTTATTTCTTCTTTTTGTTCTCCAAGTTAGGCTCGGTAGAAAGTTTGTCTTCAAGTTTAAAGTTAACAGTATGTCTTAAACGATTTAAATAAGGATTGTTTCGATAATCTTCGATTTTTTTGCTTTTAGATACAATATTCTTCTTTTTGGTGCTTGCTTTTACAGAATGGATGGTGTCCACAATGCAAGCGTTGACTCCATTGTCGATCTGTTTGTCGATGAAGCTAGGGTCGGAGTTGTACGAGCCATAGGTGAGGATCAATAGCCCGTGTTTATGAATATCATCAATATATTTAAAGTTGTTTTCATCCAAAAAGATTTCAGAAGAAGTAACCTTTAAATAAAAAAAAGTTTTAATTTTTTTTTTTCGATTATTTTTTTTTAAAAAAATTACAATTCCAGCAAGATTTAATTCGTTACAAAAGCTCACTGCTTCAGTGATAGAGTTCTTTCTTGAATCACTGTAGAGTTCAGTACCACCACTGGTCAAAAAGAAGACAGGGTAACGAAGTTGCTTTTGGGAGCAAAGCAAGCAAATCAAGGGGTCGAAGCTCGAAATAAAAACTTTGCGGTTGTTTTGGTGGTTGTCGAAAATTACCTTCAAAATTCGGTCCACATATTTGTTTCTCTCAATGGAGGACAAGTATTTAGCATATTCTTCTTCGTCAGGATATTTAATTTCAATGTTGAATCCTTTTTAAATTAGAAAAAAAAAAAAAGAGTTAACATCAAATGCGGTTTAAAAAAAAAAATGTTTAAAATTTAATGAAAAAAAATATTAAATTACCAACAGATTGAGGCAAGAGACGAAACAATTGTTCCAATGAAGGAAAAACGTTGGATATCTTCCAGAACTCATTTTCCAAAGTCTCCTCTTCATGGTGGCCGTTGGTTTTGTTTCCATTGGTGATAGGCTCGGAGGTATGAGAGGAAGAAGAGTTGAGATCTTTCTTTTTCTCCTTCTTTTTGAGTTTTTTCTTTTGTTTGTTTTGGCCAGAACTGCTTTCGAGAATGCTCTCTGTAAGGTTCTTGGTGTCTCCGTAGATATTTGGGAGGTTGTAGATGGACTCAATGGAGCCGTTACGTTTGAAAGAATGGGAATCGTTCAAATGAGAATCGTTTTCTAAAATTTCCAGAAGAATAAAATAGATTAAAATCAAAAATAAAGTAAAATAAAATAAGAAAAATTAATATATTATAACTTTAAAGTTCGTTAGTAATAAGTTTTACTTTCTTCAATCTGTATTTCCCCATTCACACTTCCTTTCAATGTGTAAGGCTTCAATTTTTGTAGAGTTGCAAACTCAATTTTGTTAACAGGAACCAACACAACAGTGTCTTTGCCATCAATAGTCTTGGTTGGGATCATGATTTCTTCGTCATGAGCAATTACTGGAACGAGATCCTTTGTGAGTTGTACATCAAACTCGATGAAATCTCCGCCAGATTTCTTTGCAGCCAAAAAAGAAACGAGAGTGTTTTCTATGAAAATGTGTTTTTTGTTTGGGTTGGTGGTCATTCCACTCCCTCTGTGTCCGATATACATTGGTTCTTGTGCGAGATTTCCTAGTTTTAATTAAAAAAAAATTATATATTCAATAAAAGTGATTAATTAATATTTTGCTGAAAATTTATTTTATCAAATTTTAAAGTTATTATTTCATTTATATTTTCTCAAATTTTCAGATTTTTTTTTTTCTAATTTTTTTCATATTTAAGAATGGAAAAGCTTTACCTATCAATTTATCTGCATTATCATATAGATCACCTTCACTGATGGATTCTATTGTGTTGAGTTGATGCTTGAAAGGAGTGATGACAAGGAAATTAATGTACAATAAACCCAATTCAATCCCTCTTTCATAATCTACAACAGGGAAATTTAATTGTCCATGAAGATTCATGAGAGAATTAGAAGATACAAAAACAGAGGTTATTTTTTTTTCATCTTGATAGATATCTGCCCAAAACGATAATTCATTGATGCTGCAAGCACAAAAGATGAGATATTGGCTAGAGCTAGAGATGGAGATGTCATGATGTGGCCTGAATTTGATCACATATTTATTATTGTGTTTTTCTTCATTATATATTTCTTCTTGCTCGATTGTTCTGAATTGGGTTTCAGATGTTTGTATTCTTAATTCAAAATTGTTATTGAGCCATTTTGTGTTCATTATTACTTTGTGGATTTTCTTCATATCTATTATCTGTTGCACTATCTCTCTGGTATTCTTCTTCTTGTTTGTTCCTTCTTCTTTTTGATTCAATTGATTGTTATTGTTTTGTTGGAGCCATTCCAATGTATCCTCTGATAATTTATCGTAGATGCTGATGGAGAACCCGGTTAAATTTAAGGATCTGTTCTTCTTCAAAAATTCTTCTTTACCATTTATAATATACTTATAATTCAATGGCCCAAAGGTGCAGGGCATATTTATTTGCAATGTCCAAATTTTCCCAAAGGAATTTTCCGTTGACTGCAAGGATATGGATTTTTTTATATCAAAATTGCCTGTAACTTCATTATCTCCAAAGATTGATACTGATTCTACTGAATCTGGTGTGGATAATTTGAGAAATAAGGAGATCTGTATATTATCTTTTTGTTTGGATGGATGCATTTTATTTATGTTTTGAAGGGATCACCCTGAGTTGAGGTAATTTTTGAATAAACTTTTTTTTATTTTTTTTTTTTTTTATTTATCAACAAATCTTCCTATTTTGAACCTAAATATTGAAAGCAGGTGAATTATTTCTTTTGGCTCTAATTATTGGATTCATACAGTTTAGAGTATTGTTTGAATGAGATTTCTAAAAAAAGGATTGAAACTACTCAATAAACAAAAATAAATTCCCTTTTTCAAATAAATGGACCCTAAATTCTATCTCATGGATTCACAAATATAACGAGTTAATTTGAAGATGAAATTTATGTTTGATTATAATAAAAAAATTTGAACCTTGAAAACAATGAATATAGACAAAAATGCAAAATATGAAGGATTCACGCTCAGTGTAGGTTCCTCCCACATCTTAATCAAAGATGGAGATCGTATTTGGGCAGCGGGATCGAATGAATATGGACAATTAGGATGTGGTTTCAAAGATCAAATGTATTCTGCTATGCAAAAAGTAGAAGTGAAGACAAACAAAATTTTTAATATATATGCAAATTATGATAATTCTACTGCCATAAGTGGTAAGAAAATATTAATTAGATCATTAATATTTCTTTTTGTGATCTTATATTTAATTTTCATCGAAAATACTTTTGCGGTACCTAAAAAATACCATACTTGAAAAACAATGAATTTATTTCTATATCATTTATATCTCAACAAAATTCTATTTATTAACAAATGATATTGAAAAAAATAAATAAATATAGAATATCATTTGTTAAATATTCCTTATATTCCTCAATTTGAGACCAATATATAATAGAAAATAATTTATTTGAAGAGGATGGAACATTATGGATGTGGGGATCTAAATGGACCAAAGATTTCGATCCATCCATAGAAATAGGAGAAATAAGAAAGCAATTCACACCCAAATCTGTTGATGAATTTAAAGGGAAAAAAATTATAATGGGATCAAATGGAAAATATCATGCAGTTTTTGTAACAGATGACAACAATATACATACGTTTGGATATAATAATCTTGGACAATTGGGAAATGGAGAGTAAATCTTTTTTTGCGCCTTTTTATAAATTTTTATATATTATTTTTTAATTATTTTAAAGATATGGACAATTGGGGAATGTAGAAATATTTAAACATATTCCTCAAGTTATTGAATCTCTGTGCCAAGTCAAAACTGTGAGCTGTGGATTCAATTTTACTGTGCTACTTTCCAAAGAGGGAAAGGTCTTCACCTGGGGGACCAATGGTAAACAAAACAAAATAAAATATGTGTAAAATCTCAACGTTTATTCTTAAATAGACAAAGGACAACTAGGACAAGGAGTAGAGAATCAAGATAAATACAAGAGTTCACCTCAACAAGTCAAAAAACTTGATGAAATCTTTATTAGTTCCATCTCTGTCGGAGAGGGACACATATTTGTGATCACAGCTGATCAAAAGGCTTTGTACTGGGGAGACGGTCTCCAAGGGCAGCTAGGAAATGGAGAATGGGGCGTTGAGTTCTCACCTACTCTCTTTAAGTTTTCTGACCAAAAATTAAAGTCTGTTTCTTGTGGTTTTACTCATACCATTATTGAGTTGGGTAACAAATAAATTCCTTTAATAAAAGTCCTTATTTTATTTTTTTCAGAGGACAAATCTATATGGGCCACAGGTACTAACTTTTATGGTGAACTTGGAGTTGACAGTTTGGAAACTCTCAACGCTCCTGAACGAATTACCTTCTTTGACTCTAAAACCGTTTTGAATATTGGTTGTGGTGAACATTTCAGTGTTTTAATTTGTTCAGATGGTATTTATGCTTTCGGAAATAATAATAATGGTCAATTGTGTTTAGAAAATAATCAATCTTTTTCAACTCCACAAAAGGTCCATTACAAATTTTGATTTTTTTTTTTTTTTTTTCAGTTTTTGTAATAAATAGATAAAATAAAAACCAATTTAAAATTTTATTTGATAAATTTTTGGGATTGATCATCTTAACTTGATTCCCAAACCATTTTCACCATTAGATATTTTTTAAAAATCGTATGAAAGATTTATTACACCGTTTATATATTCTATTTTAACCATAATTTGGTTATATTCGGTTATATTGATTAGAAACATCGCCTAATTGTTTATTGGTATTATTGATTCAAATATTAACAATCCTCAAAATAATATAAAAAGCAAAGCTTCATATTATTTTCAAATTGATAAATGTTTGAAGAATTTCTTGCAAATCTATTACAAAAATATCTTGGAGGTATCAATCAATTTTTTTTCTTTTTCAATCAAATTATAAAAAAAATTGATGTTTTCTAGATTATATCATTGGCTTGACACAAACTCATTTGAAATTGGCAATTGGGAATGGGTTATTGAATCTATCTAATCTTGAAATCAATCCAGATTCTTTTTTGGAATTTAATTTGCCAATCACAATCAAGAAGGGTAACCATTTGGCCAAAAATAAAAATATCAATAATCTTCATTTATTTAGGTACATTGGGATTGATAAAGATCCAATTTCCATGGAGCAATTTGTTCAGCGAATCAACAACAATCATTAATATTGAGGATTTATGCATATTGATCGTTCCAAGGGTCAATGAATACGATGAAAATTTAGAAATGAGAATAAAGCAAAAGAAATTAAAAGTACATCAATATTTTAAAGAAGAGGAAGGTAAAAGCATAAATTAACTGTAATCTCAAAAATTTAACGCTATTAGTGGATATTCATAAGGAGAAGGGATGGACAGATAATTTGTTGACAGGGATAACAGATAGAGTGATGAATAATCTGGAAATAGAAATCAAAAGGATACATATAAGATATGAAGATGATCTATCAAATAAAGATGTAAAATACATTTAATATACAAGTATATACTTTATTTCAATTAATATTCTTCAAGAAACCCTTTTCATCAGGAATAACATTGGATTATCTAAAGGTATGCTCCACCAACGATAAATGGGAGCCATCTTTCATTACAGAGACGCAATCAACCTCCTACAAATTGGTGAGCTTGAGCCATCTTGCAATCTACTTGAACACCAACTGCAAGTTTGTAATTTGGGAAGGAGAGGGACAAGAATCTCTTGCATCTTTCTCTAAAGTGATGACGGATATGATCCCCAGTGAAGATTCTAGCGGTAAATGTCATCAATACATCCTCGAACCGGTGGATGCGACTCTCAAAGTTCAAATAAACAAAGAAGAAATATTGGATTTTCCAAAAATGATCTTTGGATTTGTGTTTGGGAAAATAGGGATCTCGATCACCGAGCTCCAATATAAGGATCTTTTGCTCGCTTCAGAGTATCACGCAAGCTTGTTGAACAATCAAAAGTATGCTCATTTGAGACCCAAAGATCCTTTCAACGGGAAGAATTACAAAGAGTGGTGGACTTATGTGGTCGATTCTCTTTTGCTGGACTATAGAGCCGAAAAGAGATTATGGACTTGGAAGTTCTTAAAACAGAACATCGATAACAAGAAAAAGTACATCAATCTTTGGTACAGGAAGAGGGCTGAACTCGATTATGACAAAGAACTCTTTGAGGAGATGGAAAGAACTTTGAACTATGAGACTATTCTTTCTTTCAGAGAGTTGGGAGAAGCTTTTTATAGAGGAGAAAGAATCAAGTGTGAGAAAATAGCTGATGAAGAAAACTCTAAAAAGTCTTTTCTTGGAAAACTTTTCTTTAAAGCTCAGCCAAAGTTTGAAGAGAACTTGGAGATAAACTCTGATAAAATAAAAGAGTTGCAATACAAAATCGAAAAAAAGGATCATGTCGAGTCTTTGCCGGAGCAGTATGTAAAGATGAAAATAAAACTTGAGATCAAAAAAATTGTATTGAAAATGCACAAGTCTCCTGGTACTGCTCACCAGAGCAACAACGAACAGTTCAAATACCACGACGAAAAACACGGAAGTGAGCAACTGTTCGAAATCATTTTAGATTATTTTGCCATAACATCTGATGTTCGGGAAAACAGCAAGAAAATCTATGGTAACTTGGATAGTATGACAGCCACTGACTTTTACACATTGGATGGGAAACCTTTTGAAGCAATTTATCCTTTGGAAAGAGATAAAAAGCAGGTAGAGTTTGAGTATCATTCCTTTACTGAAAATCCAAACGAAATCAATGCAAAAGTAAATCTAAAGATACTTCCAGGGAAATATTTCTTCTCTATGAAGCTGATTGACAGAGTTGTCACATTTTTTTCTAGCCCTGTTCCTGAAAACTCAATTATCATCTCCAACATCACAACATCCACAACTCAAGCCTTCAGATCATTACAAAAGGAAGCCAAATTACAGATGAGATCTTCATTTAACTCTAACATAAAAACACGAATTCACTTGGTCATTTATGCACCTAAGATCCACTTGCCTCAAGACTTTGACAATATCGAGAAAAACCAGTTGATACTTGATCTTGGTAAGATCACTATCACGAGCGACTTTGAGGGCACGAGCCAAAAGCTGAAGGACGAAGAAATAGATGTATCTAGGATCACATTGGATTACTTTTACAAAAAGTACAATTTCAAACTGACAGACATGAGAGCTTTCATTAGTGATGGTGAAGATAATAGTAATGAGCCACAACTAGTCAGTCCTTTGAACATTAACCTAAAATTTAGGATCTTGGATAAGCCTGTCAACACACTCCCTTTCATTAAGATAACCTCAGAATTGGTTGATCCTATCTCCCTGAACTTTTCTTCAAAGAGGTTTTCTCAAATCTCGGGTGTCTTCTATACTCTCACAGCTACCTATTCTGTCATCGAAGAAGACGATAATCCCAAAAAAGATCTAAAATCTTTTCAGGTAGTGGAGAATAAGAGAAGAGAGGACCTTGAGAAAAATAAATCAAGTTTCTTCAAAGAAAACCAGAAATATCTCTATGAGTTGATCGAAGAGGATGATCATCAAAACAGCAATCTTATTGAAAGCTTCAAAAAGAATCAGACAAACTTTAACGAAGAGTTTTCTGATCCTAACAACCCAACGATAGTTTCTTTTTCTTTTAAAGTTCCTGAGATTTATCTTTGTTTGTACCAAATGTCACAGAATCAGCCACAACAATTGATCGCTTGTGATATGAAGAAAATGGCCTTCAAGTTGGATGATAACAAATACAATATTACTTTAGAGACTTCAGTATCTTCTCTTGTTATGATTGACAAAATACAAAAGCTGGGAAAGGATTTCGAGAGGATACTTGATTCTAATCTTGGAAATAACACAAAAGAATTAATCACATTCAAGTATGAATCCATCCCAAGGACTTCCAAAATCTATGATCTTGTTGATCAAAACCTTCTTTTCTCATTTAATGAACTCTCCATCATGTTCAACAGAGAGACGGTGATCTATCTCATGGATTTTTTCCGAGAGATCAACACAAAGTCTGAGAACAATCAAACTGAGCAAAAAGTGAAAGAGGACAGCAAAGAGATGATCGAAAAGGGAACCAAATTGGTTGGTTCTGAAAAAGATGAAGATAAAATTTTGGTAATGCGAGCCAAGGTCAACATTGGATTACTTAAAGGCTTATTGAATGGAGATGATAAACACGAGTTTTTATTTTCAATAGGATCTTCAAAGGCTGAAATACAATCTAGAAATAATGGGACAACTTGCTTTATGTCTAATCTTGGCCGAATATCAATTGTGGACTGTTTACATGAGGGAGATTATAACAATATGGTTTCTACTCCTTCGGACGAAACTCTGACACTCAGCTATGAGACTTTCAACTCTAAATCTTATGATTCTAATCTTGAAGTGCGGGTCAATTGCATTGAATTTATATTTCTGAACAGAACTTACGAAAGATTCACCAATTATTTTGCAGAACTCGAAGAAATAAGAAATCTGTTCACAACTTCAGTTAAGAAAACCACCAAAGCATCTATTGAAAGAAAAAAATCTACTATGAAAACAAAGATCCTCCTGAAGAACCCTCTTGTGATAGTCCCCAAGAATTCATGTTCAAAGAGAGTGGTTGTGATTGATCTTGGAAAGATATATTTGAATATCCACGATGATGTGATTGATTCAAAGCTTGTTAATTTATTTGAGCTAGAATTGATCAACATTAACGCTGCTGTCTCCGACTTTAAAAAACAAAGCAATGTATATATCATATACGATACTTCTGTCAAGGTTGTAGTACAAAGAGTTGTTGATGTATGTGATCACGAATTACCATCTACGATCATTAATACATTCATGAGCAAACTAATCATCAATTTCAATGATTTCACTGTAAAAACGATCGCAGGAATTTTGGAGGGGAACTTGTCTGAGAAAGCCAACAAAAACATCAAGTATCATTCCAACAAAGGCTATGAAGATTTTCAATTTGAAGAGCATTTGAATAAAGAAAAGTTGAAAACGTATGACATTTGGGATGTTCTTTTCGTCAACTGTTCTTTTGAGCAATTCTCTTTATCTCTTTCCAAAGATGGAGATTTTTTCACTCCCACTTCTCCCATCGGCTTGATTGAGATCAACAAATTGATTTTCTTGTTGAGAGATCGATCAGACAATACCACGGAGGCTGAGATTGACATGACCGAGATCGTATTTATAGATAAAGGAACTAACCAAACGAAATTTCCAAATCTTTTTTCTCCTATCTCCCGTGATAAGCACAAAAAGCTTGTGGAAGCAAATGTCAAACAAGATAGCAAAGGAAATCAAGATATAAAAGTTATTGTCGAAGAGATGAGTTTTCATTTGGTTCCTGAGCCCATTTCAAAGCTTTACACTTGGCTGCTTCCTCTTATAAACGAACTGTTAGCTTCTTATGATGTATGGTCCAAAGTAAATGAAGAATATAAAAAGGAGGATCACGAAACAGATAAAAAGGAAAAAAATGATCAGAAAAAGGAAGATACAAAGATTACTCTGGATTTGGATCTAAAAAATCCTGAAATCGTGATGATAGAGGATATCACCAATGAGAAATCTAATGCTCTCTTTCTTGATACTCAGATTTCATTTTTTTATGAAAATTCAATTGAAGGAGGGACCAAGATACAATTTGGAATGGATCAGTTTGTGCTTTCTAGATTTTGTCTTGATGAAAAGTCTGAGCCGAACTTGTTGGTTGAGCCATGGGATATTAATGTTGAATACAGTTGTTTGAAAGAAGAGAGCAGGGTTCAAATAGATGCAAATAGCTTTACTGCTGTTCTTTCTTTCTATGATTTCGTACTTTTAAACAATATACAAGAAAGATGGATCCATTCTTCAACTACTACTTCGAGTAGTGATAAAAATCTCACAAGAAGTGATCAATCAGAAGATTGGAAAAAAGATGATCAGATTGTGGAGCAAAAGGTGGCTATGATGGCTGTGGTTGCAAAGATTGGGCTAATCAACATCACATTAATCGATGATCTGAAAAAAGATTTACAACCTATCATCTCTTTTGTTTTAAAATCCGGAAATTCAGAATTATCCACAAAGGGTATAAAAGTTTTTCAAATTTAATATTCTTGAAAATTAATATTTTTCAATTTCAAAAAAGATAAAGGAGACACTTATGGCACTTTTGAGGTTTCAATGAAATTGGATTACTTTAATTCTTCAAATCAAAATTGGGAACCTCTGTTGAGATCACTAGATAACAAAGGTTTGATAATCAGAGAGGATTACTGGGGATTTAGCGTTTCGCTCAAAAAAGTATACCCAAGACAAGAAATGCAGGTTCTCATCAATATCCAGTCTCCACTAAACATTAACATTAGTCAATCTCTCTTATCAACTTATTCTTATTTGTCCCAATGTTGGGGGAATACACAGAAGAAAGAAGAACCAAAACAGAAGCCCGTTCTCAAAAGATCAGATCATAAAATTTGTCAGCTTCTAAAGTTTCACGAGTACTACATCAGAAACGAGACGGGTGAAGATATTCAGTATTGGATCACTGGGAGCAACAAGCTGACTGATATTCCAAAAGTTAGCAAGGAGATTCCCATTGAAATGAAGCACAACATCAATCTCGACACGGAACAGAAAAAGAAAGAAATAGAGGAGAGATTGATCAATTTCCGATTTGTAACTTCAAATTTCCGCATCAAAGATCTTCCTTTAAATGCAAGAAAACCTTTTTTCGCTACGAACAGTAAAAGAACTTATGTGTTCGAAGTATCGTGCCAAAGTGGATGCAAGGTGGCTACAATCAGGAGCAACTTTATCTTTGAGAATCAAACTGATTTTTCATTGTATATTGGAGTTAAATTGGGTAAATTTGTTCGTGTTTTACCCAAAGTTTGCAAAGCCGGATCTCACTATTCTATTCCGATCGCTTATTGCCAGGATTCCATCGTAATTTCTCCGCATCCGGAAAGATATGATTGGAGTGATTTGTTTGATCTTTCGGAGCTTTCTGCAACACAAAAGAGAATCAATTCCAAAGCCTTTAAAAAGAGGAAGAAAGAAGAGAAGTTGAAGGGATTGACTGAGAAGTTTGAAAGAATAATAAGGTGTGAATCTAGAAAGCCCAACTTTGTTGATCCTAAAAGACCCGAAAACTCAAGAATCGATTCTCCAAATCAAAATGATATGCTTGATGATTTCAATGTAACTGAAACCAATGTTTTGGACAAGCCACATCTTCCTTATTACTACTCTTTGAAGATAATCTCTGAAACAGATGTTCTTCTAAAGTCTTCCAATTTTACTGTTTACATTAGACCAACTCTTCTGCTCACCAATCTTTTACCTGTTCCGATCAAGTTTTGGGTGCACAACACGAGGAAGTCTCAGTGTTTGGAGGAGGGATCTATTTTGAGAGGAGACAACATTTCTCTTTATAGTTACGATCCAAGGAGTCAAGATATGGGTCTTTCTTTCAAATTGTCTGATTTTGACAAAAGCCCAATAGTGAATATATCTGGAGATCAAAAGGATATCAGTAAATCCTTCAATTTTTTTAACTTTATATTTCATTTTTTTTTTTTCATTTTTCAAAGAAAGTGCCATTCCTTTGTTACAAAATTCAAAGGACCATTATAAAAGAAACCCTTTGTTAATTTCTGTAGATAATAAGTTCAAAAACAACCGCACCGAACTTTCTCTCTTTGTCAATTATTGGATACTGAACAAAACAAACTTGTTGATCTACTTCAAAA
This sequence comes from Cochliopodium minus, assembly GCA_024220525.1. Lineage (NCBI taxonomy): Eukaryota > Discosea > Himatismenida > Cochliopodiidae > Cochliopodium > Cochliopodium minus. The sequence goes on along the minus strand of JAMYWO010000062.1, from coordinate 137,132 downwards.
ACCCTACAGTAGAAGATCTTAACTCACCTTTACCTGGACAAGATGAAAAATCATTTCTTAATTTGAATGATCAAAAAGATTCTAACAACTGCTTTGACAAAGAAGTACAAACTCCTTTAATGCTAAACACGGATCGTTTGAAATTTAAAGTTGGAAAGTCTGAGTGGTCGAACGAAATCACTCTTTCTGGTCATGACGACGAAGGGATCATGGAAATTAGCGATGATGAAATATTGTTCGAGTTTTCTTTGAGCATATCTTCCGCACCAGACATATTTTGGAGAACCAGCATTCTCAAAATCTCAAACAAATACTTGTTGGCTAACAACACGCAAAAGATGATCTTGTACAAACAACCAAACACTGAACACGTATTGATGCTTAAACCTGGTGAACAAAATTACTTTCATTGGTGCAAAAACTCTCCCAAAATGCTTTGTATCAAGTATGAAGGTGAAGAGTACACTTCCTTCTCTGGTCCTTTCAACATCTATGGCGTTTCTTTCTTTGAGTGTAAGATCCAAAACTCTTCAAGGACTAAACAAGTGAATTTGTCACCTGTGGGTGAGGAGAGAATTACGGTGCAGACCACTACTAAGCAAGGTACCACTGCTGTGATCTTTAGAGAAGAAAGAGAAGAGCCTCTTTATATTTTGAGGAACAACACTTCTTTATTATTGGAGTTCAAACAAAAACATTCATATATTGATCAAAACAATCCTATCTATCTCAAACCAAGTTATTTTTTATTTTTTTATTTTTTATTTTTTATTTTTTATTTTTATTATTTTTATTATTTTTATTATTTTTTTATTTTTTCTTTTTTAATAAAGATTCTCAAATCGCTTATTCTTGGAGTGAGCCCTCTTTAGAACACAAAATGATAGTTGTTTCTGTAATTGACAGTAACTCGGGCAAATCAGGTGAATATTCGCTTGAAGAAGTGACTAATGATCTAGAACCTATCTCCACCATTGTCTTCTCCAGATCCTCGCTAACAAAACAAGTCTTCCTTCGTCCTAGAATCTACTTTGAAGGCACAAGTCGAGTTTTCGAGATTTCAAAAACGAAACAAACTAAAGACAGATCTATGGAGATGATTCCAACTTGTTCCATGATGAAATTACGGGTCAATAAAATTACTACCTCAATTGTTACTTCCATTCCGGGTATTTGCTTCTCACTCATTAGTGACAAACCCCAAGAAATAGTCAACGTAGTGTTTGAGGGAATCTCTTTGTGTTACAAGTGCGGAGACAGAGATAATACGTTGGAACTCAAAGTTAAGAACCTCCAAGTGGACAACCAACTTTTCAACACACCTTATCACATTGTTTTGGTTTCTGTATTGCCTCAAAAGGATTCCGAATTTTTTTATCTTTCCCTCAACAAATCCAATCTTCACAAGAACATCTCTTTTTACAACGGATTCCAGGTTCATATGCAACAGTTTGAGCTTAATATTGACCAAGCTTTCTTGACCCACATGATCTATTCTTTGAACGTGCTTTCCTCTTCTGACTCCAACCTTTCTCTTGACGAAATCTACAAAGACAAAGAAATTGATTATGCAAATCAAAAATTGAGCATCTCCGATTTGATTTATTTCAAAACCCTCTGGATTGGTTTATTTTTCATTTTTTACTTATTTTTATTTTCTATTTTTACATTTTTTTTATTTCAATTTTTTTTATTCTATTTTATTTTTCGTTTTATTTTCATCTTAGGACCTATTTTGGCGAACATTTCCTATGCAGGTTGTAAATACGCCTCGAAGGATCTTGAAGATAACAACTTTGGCAAAGTTCTGGATGTTATCGGGAAAATTTCAGATTTGGAAAACGCTCCAATCAAACTCAACTCTATAGAAATAACCAACCTTCTTCTAACGAGTTCTGAGCTTGTTGACAAATTGCAAAATTTCTATACTTCTAGCGCAGCTAGACAGTTTTATTCTTTAATTGGTTCTTTTGCCATCTTGGGTAATCCTGTTGGTTTGATCCAAAACTTGGGTTTGTGTTTTTCTTAAAAATTTTTGTTTATAAAATTATTTTTTTTGATATTTATTTATTTTTGATATATTTTTATTTATTTATTTTTGATATATTTTTATTTATTTATTTTGTTTTGTTTTTTAGTTTTTAGTTATTTTTTTTTATCTTTCATTTTATTTTTAAAATATTCTCATAATTTTTTATTTTTAATTTTAGGAGAAGGTGTCAGAGATTTCTTTTACGAGCCCTCACAAGGACTCAAAACAAGCCCCGAAAAATTTGGAGATAGGATGTACAAGGGCACCACTTCTCTCTTCAAAAAAACTTTTTCAGGGTTTTTTGGAAGCACTCACGGCTTTACTTCTTCTTTGGGAAACGCTACTTCATACCTTTCTATGGACAGAGACTACATTGAAAAAAGACAAAAAGAACAAAAGAAGGTAGCAAAGCACGCAGGTGAAGGTAATCTTTTTTTTTAAAAAAAAATATTGTTTATTTTATTTTAGTTAAAACAAAAAAATTTTTTAATTATTTTGGTTAAAAAAAATTTTCAAATTTTTATTTTTATTTTTATTTTTTATATTTTTCTAATTTAGGTGTCAAACTTGCTGCTCAAGATTTAACGAGTGGAATCTTCAGGGGAGTCACCGGCTTATTCACTGATCCAATTAAGGGAATTCAAAAGGAAGGAGGGAAAGGTTTCTTTAAGGGGCTCGGAAAAGGAATCACGGGTGTTTTTACCAAACCCGTCACAGGAGTAAAAAAATTATTTTTATTATTAATATTAAATCATTTTTTTATTTTGGTGTATTGTTTATTTTACATTTATTATTTATTTTTTATTTTTCATTTTATCATTATTAATATAATCATTATTGTTTATTTTAAATTTATATTGTTTATTTTAAATTTATTTTATATTTTATTTTTTTATTTTTTATTTTTTTTTTTTATTTTGAATTTTTAATGTAGTTGGTTGATATGACCTCAAGGCTGGGACAAGGTTTGAAAAACACTCCAGCGTACAAGGACAATCTATTTAAAGCTAGGGTGAGGTCTCCTCGTTTTATTGACAGAACTCACGTGATCCGTGAATACGATTCCATTGATAGTGAAGGACAAGAAGTTTTGATGACCTATAAAGGTATGAAAATTTTTTAAGTTTGAGTTTAACAATTATTTTATTTTTTATTTTATATTTTATTTTTTTTATTTTTTAACAGATGGATTGTTCAGATCTGATTGTTACTTATTCCATTACCCAAGTTTGCTTTACGTCCCCCAAAACGAATATCGTCTCATCCTCATCTCGAACCGTCACATCTTCTCCCTAAAAGGATCAGAGATTGGCAAGATGAAAGAAGAGTGGATCGTAGAATTCAAACGTGTAAGAGATATAAAGGTCTCCTACAAAGGAATAGAAATCTACGCTAAGAAAAAACGAAGTTTTCTGGGTATCCATCTTAAAAATTCTGAAAAAGAGACTCATTACTCTTTCCATAATCATGACTTTTCTTCTTCTTTGCTCATTTACTACCACCTCGTTGATGTTTTGAAGTTTCGTGGGCATTTTCTTAACAGGAGCTTTGGATCCTCTTCTTACACCCTCACCGCTCCCACCACTCCTACCATCCAAACTTCCTTTTGAAAGATCCAAAATTAAAACTCATTAAAACTTTGTATATACAATTTCTTGATAATTTCATTTAATTTGTACAAATTCTTTAATTTGGAGTTATTTGTAATATCTTTTTTTCTTATAGCTGTTATTTCGATCATCATAGTTTTTGTTATTGATGTTTCTGTTATAATTATTCGGCCTTGCTTTCTCATAATCCACTCTCGATTCATTTCCGAATGGATTATCCATTTTGAGAGTATCATGAGCATTGATTGCATCATTCAAATTACTGAATCTGACAAGGCAATAATCCTTGTATTGGGGTATCCTTATTTCTTCTATCTTTCCATACTTGGCTAAAATATCTTCTATATCATTTTCTCTGAGAGATGGTATTCTGGAGATGAATAGAGTATTATTTTGATTCAAATTTTTTTTCTATGAAATATATTTTGCTTAATTAAAAGGATATTTAATAAATTTGAAGAATTGATGATTATATTGATCTTTTCAAAAAGTATTACAATTATAATTTTGTTTCTGTGATTATTTTGGTTATAATTCATGAGATTGTGATAATTGGGAGAATTAATGGTAGAATATGCAGTTGTTTCCCTAAAAGCTTCATCATCGTTAGTGAACATAATATTTTCATCCAATAACTGATATTTGCGTTCAATATCATTAGACTCCATTTTTATTTAAGATATATTAAAAAAAGATGAAAAACATAATCAAATTTTTCAAAAACAAGAAAGAAGATCCCAAAGGCATTATTGAAGAAGGAAAAATGGAGATAAAGAAAGAGAAATTTGGCAAAAAGAAAATTGATAGAGTTGAGATAATGAAAGAATTGATAGAAAGGATAGAGAAGCAAGAGCACAGAGAAAATGATCTGGAAAGATTGCCCAAGGGAATTTTAATGAGCATCTTATGCTATCTCGATCTCAAAGATATCTTCAAGATAATGACAATGAATGGATATCTCTTCAAATTGATATGTCTATCAAATCAATCCAATCTGCTATGGAAATATCTATGTGGCGAAAATTATGAGAAGGAGAATTTTTCAATTGAAGATATCATCTTGACTGATATTGATAAACTCATGAACCAAGAAATGATGAAATTTAAATATGGCAAGATGATACAATGGGATCCAAAAAAATCTTCACCCAAAATAGAGATGTTGGATAGCAATAGACAGTAATATTTTTTTTTTTTTCTCTGAAAATTTAATTTTTATTATTAAATTTTTTATTATTCCATATTTTTTAGTTTAAAAAATACTCAAATCGGGCATTGGAACACTGCAATTTCAACAAAGTCGTTTACAAAAGGTATCCATTTGTTGGAAGTCAACATGGAGAACTGTTGCATAAACAAGTTTATTTACTTGGGTGTTTCCATTAAGGAAATTGATGTGAATAACTATATAGGATTTGAAGGTTAAATTTACATTTATTATTACAATTAAAATCTTATAAATTATTTAACAGTCGGGCCCAAATATTATATTAGTGGGTAAAAAAATCTTAACATTATTTTTAATTTAATTTTTTTGAAACCTTGTTATATTAAAAAACAGTTATTGTAAGATCTTTTTCCTTTTTCCTTATATTTTATGTTTAATTCTTTTTTTAAAAAGCTACCACAGGAGTTGGAGCGGTTCATGGTAATAAACAGAGCTGGGTAACAAATGACAAAGTGGGAGTTATTCTTGACATGAGAAACAATGATAATGTGAGATTGGGGTTTTATAATAATGGTAGAAAAAAAAAAATTTCTTTAATCAAATGATAATAATTAAGATTATTTTAGGTTCAAACTTTTCGTGGTTCTTCAAAAACATTTTTCCTATGTACAATCAAGATAGATCCCTTTATTTTGTTTGTTGTTTTGGAAACCCTAATCAAGTAAAAATAAATTTTTCTATTTCTGGGGCCAACAATATTTGCGGTTACGTTAACAAAAAATATCAAACACAATTAGATCTTAATTGAAAAAGAAGCTGCTTCTAGATAGAAAATAAATTGGATATAAATAATTTTCACCAATACTTTTTGAAAGTTTTTTTTCATTGAACTTTATTTATTCAGGTGATTATATAATATATATCGTGAATTTTAAAATTTTTTTGCCAAAATTTCAAGAAACACGCATTTTAATAACCATCAAACATTGTGATATCCAAGTGAATAGAGACCCATCACATTTCCTTCCTTTGTCGTTCCATAAATATAATAATAGATCTGCATCCAAGTATCATGCTCATTCTTGGTCTCTGCAGTTTGAATCACTATGTTGGAGCATCCAATTTTCTTAAGATAATCAAAGATAGGAGTTATATCAATAGTTTCACATTTTTCCCCGAATCTTTCTTCCAACTCCTCTTCACTTTTTTGATCTCTATTTAAGATCATCTCGATATCTTCATCATATGTTTCAATAATCACATAATCTTCATAATATGATTTGTTCAACACAAATGTATTTTCTTCAAGAAGAATTATTGATGTTTTAATCGAATCATCTCTTTTCACTAATTTTAAATTTATATTTTTTCTTCTTGAGGAAAATTATATTTTACCATTGAAACAATAATAAATTACACTGAAGCTCATCAAATCATCATCTCCAATGAAATATATTGATGTATCTATAATTTTGATGAAGAAAAAAAAAAATTATTCTCATTTTCTTCTTCAAAATAAAAAATTATCAACCTTTTCTTGCCCAATTTTTTTCAATTTCATTCAATGCATAGGAATCTTTACACAAGATTTTCCAATCAACCATTTTTTTCTCATTTAATTGAATCAATTTGGCAAGATCTAGTGATGCATGATTATATTGTTCATCACTTTGAGGCAAGATAAGAGTTTCTTTGGTGTTTAAATTTTTTCTTTGTTTATAAAATAATTTTTCAAACAGATTCTTTCTATCTATCAACAAGATCTCATTCAGATTTTTGTTCACTTGATTCAAAGACATCAACTCAGGATAATCACAAAATGAAAGAATTTGTTCCTTTAAATCTCTTGATAATGTATCCCAATGGCAAGCTTCATTTGGTTTTGCTTTTTTCATTTTTTTTTTTATTTATTTTATTTGAAATTTCAAATCTCTTGAGGATCCATTAATATTGAATGTGATCTCAAAATTATAATTATTTTTATACAATTTTTAATCAATTTGGAATGCTTAAATAAGAAAATAAAAGCTTCCTCAAAGAGGAGAATAATTTATTTTTTTTTTTCAAAATGTTTACTGATTGAACGTAACAAACTTGAATTCATCAGTAAATTAAGATCCTTTGTACAAGTCAACTAAAATTACAAACTTTTGAATATTTTAAAGTTTCAAGTATTTATTGAATATTTGAGGAATTAAGATTTAATTTTTTATTATTATTATATAATTTCCAAATGAATTTTATTGAGATTTACAAAATCAAGAATATTAAACAATATTCATTCTTGATGGTAAATTTTAAAAAAAAAAAAAAAAAAACATTGTTTTCTTGAAAAAAATAAAAAGAAAAAAAAATGAACAGCATCAAGTTTTTGGTTTTGATATTGTGCATGCTTCATATACTGGAAGGACAGAAAATATTGTTAATTTCCTCTTATGATGAAAATTATGACTACGCAATAAGACAGCTTGAAGGAGTAAAACAAGGGTGAATAGTTTTAAATTTTGAAAATTTATTTAATTTTTATAATTTTTTATTATATATAGTTTACAAAAGGGAGGCATTGATACAAACAAAGCCATCTTCAAATCTTTTTATTTGGACACACTAGTAAGACAAAAATACAATTTTAATAGGAGTATTAAAATGATTACAAAGATTTCTTTGATAAAATAAAATATAATTTTTTTTTTTGAAATTTTTTTTTTTTTATTTAACTATTCCTTCTTAGATTAGCTATCCAACAAGCCTTAAACAATTATTCTTGGCAAAGTACGTCCTAGATCTTATTAATACATGGAAACCTGACATAGCAATTACAGTAGGATCTAATGCACTCACCTCCATTGCGATTAGATATCAGAATCTCTATTTCAATCAAACTTTAGGTGAAGATCTCCATGAAGTTCCTTTTTTGTTTTGTGGTGTCTACAATGATCTTTCCTCAAATCCTTTTCCCAATTTAATAACAAATTCAACATTTGTTGGTACTATCAGCGGGATAGATATACCAGAGCCCTTTCAAAAGAAAATCAATGTATATTTAAAAAAAAAATGAAATTATAATCATAGAATAGTACTAATATACTCTCGAAGGTATCATTGTCATTGAATCCAAATGCAACACAAATTTCTTTCGTATTTGATGGTAAATAATATTCCTTATAAAAATTAAACAAGATATTATTTATGGAATATCCTCGATTAATATTCATTTATTCACAGATACTACATCATCTCATAATCAGGCACAATATTTAGAAAAAATGATTGAGAAAGGAGAATTGTTTTCGAATGACCTGCCCATTGTGATCCACAACGTAGACACCTTCCCAAACTTCAAATCCACCTTGATAGAACTGCAAAACAATAACACAGCGATCATCGTGGTTTTAGCCATAAAGCTGTTCGAAAACAACTTCAAAAACACATCTACACTTCCACATCTCATATCTGATTGGGTCAAAGAAAATGTTGGTTTGACAGTTCTAGGGCCTGTTGAACAAAATTTTTCAATAGATGTAAGGTTTTTTAATTTTTTTTTTTTTTAATCAATATTTTTTATCAATCAATAGGTAAGAAATAGTCCGAATGCTACTTGCTCTTATGCGGGTTATTTAGCAGCAAAGGTTTTACAAGAAAATAGTAAGAAAGTTTCCTACCCAGTGCTCACTGATCCAGACTCCATTTACTTGGAATACAACGCTAACCAGGAAAGTTTTGTTCAAATACAAAGTTTGGACCTTCCATTCAGTGAATTGTTGAACCAACCCAACTTTATTTCAAGTTTAAATATTTATCAACCAATAATCTTTGTAAATTTTTATGTTTTTGTTTTTATTTTTTCTTTAAAAATTTGTTTTCTTAGCAAGACCCAATCAAACTTTACATCGTCCATTCTTATTCTGAGTCCTTCAATTTGCCTGTTTTCCAAGCTATAGGGTTTTTGGAAGCTTTAGCTAAACAAGGATTCGCAAGGAAGAATTATTACCTCAGAACTTTTTGGATGGAAACTAAAGATACTTTCAACACACCAGACCTCATCGACTATGTTTCAAATGTTACTATCACAGGTAAATTAAAATTTTTTTTTTTATTATTTTTTTATTATTTTTTTCAATAAAAAGATGTGACCACGTATAGACCTCAAATGATATTTGGAACAAACGATAATGCTTTGGACTTAATTTTAGTTCCTTATGTAAACTCAACAACCAACACAAAATGGTATCTTTTTTTTCATTTGGACATAATTGTTTTAGAAGATATATATTATTTTTATTTTTTTATTTTTTTATTTTTTGTTATTTTTATTTTTATTTTTATTTTTTATTTTTATTTTTTATTTTTTATTTTTTATTTTTTATTTTTTATTTTTTATTTTTTATTTTTTATTTTTTATTTTTTGTTTTTTGAAATTTATTGTTTAGTTTATTTATATTATTTTAGTTTATATTGTTTTTTTTTGGATTTTATGTTTATTTTGATTTTTATTTTTTATTTATTACTTATTATTTTATTTTTATTTTTTTTTATCCTATTTATTATTTTTTTTTTACTCTCAAGGCCTTGGTCAAATTACACAAAGAATAATATACATCAGCCTCAATAGAAAGAAGCTGAGACTTGCCCAACTTCTCGAGCTTAGCGGAGATTTCACTCATGTCGTTGTTAAAATAGGAAGAAAAATAAACGATGAAAAAAGTGGCGGCAATGTCGTTTAAGCCTTGAAAATATCCTGTTTCTTCGTTTGTTTTTGACCAAATAAATAATACCCTTGAGAGTGACTTTTAAAAATAATAATAAATTAAATTTAAAAACGTAAAATATAGAAATAAAATAATAAAATAATAAATAAAATTAATCAATAAAAAAGAAAAAGAAAAAGAAAAAGAAAAATAAAAATAAAAATTTCAAAAAATAAAAATAAAATAAAAATATGAATAATAATAATATACATAAACATAAACATAAAAATAAAAATAAAACTAAATATACAAAACGATTAAAAATAAAAATAAAAATAAATAAAAATAAAAAATAAAAATAAAAATAAAATAAAAATATGATATGAATAATAATAAAAATAAATAAAAAATAAAAAATAATAAAATCAAAATAAATTTTTTTGTGAAATAATGAAATATTAATCTTTAAAAAAAAAAGAGTAAATTTCGTACTTTTTGAATTTTAGGGTGGAAAATGAAAGGAGAAAAAGTGGAAGATATTGTCCTGGGAACATCTATACGAATTTGTAATATCAACTCTGAATCTTTCTCTATGAGCTTTTTAAGAAAAACATTTATTTTAATTTTTTTATTTCATTTTATTTTTAAATTCAATTATTTTTTAAAACTTAATTTTTAAAATAAAAAATAAAAATCAAATATTTAATTCTTTTATTTTTATATCAATAATTATTATTAATGAATGAATGAATTATTTATTTTACTTGGTTGTCAGGTAATCGATAATATTTGCATATTAAAATGTAATATTTAGTTCTTAGTTTGTTTATTTCGTCCTGCCTCTTGAGGTTTTCTTTGGGCAAGTAGTTCAGTGTGGCTTGCCAAACAAACGATCTGTATTCTGACACGCCATAATTTAAAACTATTTTTTTCATTATTTCTACAAAAAAAAAATTTGAAATTTAATAATTAATAATCAATAAATTTTAATTATTAAAAAAATATTATTTTTTAAAAATCAAAAATATTAACAAATTTATAATAAAAATAAAGATTACAAACTTAATTAAAATAAAAAAATATTATTGATGAAAAAAGTAAATAAAAAATCAATATTATTAAATCAGTTAAACAGTTGAGAAAAACATCCATAAATCAAAAATTAATTGAATATAAAATCAATGACAAGAAAAATTTTTAACAATAAAATTCAAAAAGAAATAAAGAAAAGTTTTCAAATTGATTTGTTTTTTTTTTTTAAAAATTCTTATTTGTTCTTATACAAAATGAAATGTATCTTTATAAAAAAAAAAAATCTATTTTTGCCTTTGTCGTATTCCTGATCCTTGAAAAACAATTTTTCATAAAAAGATCGAATGGACATTTCTTCATTTTCGATGCTATTTTTGCTATTGACATACATGGACTGACTGAGTGACAAATTCATCAACTCAGAGTCTTCGAAGGGAGATTCGATTGGTTCTATGCAGTCCTTTCCGCATTGTGGACATTTGTACTCTACCAGATCTGGATCTACTTCTTTTTGACAAAATAGACACATGTGTGGTAGACTTATTATTAGGTGTTCCTGTTGATTATTAAATGATATTTGATGAGATTTAATCTTTTTTTTTAAATTAAATTTTTTATTATTTTAAATTTAATTATAATTAACTTTTAAATTCAATTATTGATGTGAATAGGGATGCAATTTGATGGTATATTTTTTCAGAATTTTTATTTAAGATATAATCTATAGAATTGATATCAAGATCAATATTCATATATATCAGTTAAATGATATTCCTTAATAATTAATTAATTATCATATGAGTATATATTAAAATTTAATACCGATTGTGATGTATTATTATTATTTAAGGTGTTTTTATTCATGCTGAGATAAATATGTCTTTTATGATGCTTCTCCAGATTTATCTCGATATCATATGTACTGAGTTTGGAATCCTTGAGCAAATCCAATTGATATTGATAACATTCTTTGCATTGTATCTAACGTTAAAATTATTTTTCATTCATATAATGTAATGTGATTTGACTTGATCATACCTTGTCCATATTATCAAACCAATTTTTAATAATTATTTAATTCAATAAATTTGTTGTAAAAATATTATTTTGTTTATAAACAGTTGAAAGCTCATTAGGATTCTGGAAATTGAGTTTAAAGTTAAATTTTTTATTTCCCAAATGAATTAATTTAAAAATATTTCTAGAAGTATCTGTGGAATCACAAGTGGAGAATTACTTTTATATTTCTGTGTTAAAAACTTTGTGAAAATTAGGATTATTTAAAAATATTAAAAAAAAAACTTTAATGATGGAGAATAAACAACCAAAGCAGATGCATCCCATTCCAAACTTCCAACAAAAAGGATATCCTCCAGAATTGCCACCAAAAAAGTTGATTGCCAAAAATGTGGCGCCTGTCAAACCATTACCAAAAAAAAAACAGCCCCTTTATCCCAAGAAGCCATTACCTGAAAAAACCACAAATGAAAATGATAATATCAACAATAATTTTGTTAATAACACAAATATTACAAATAATACAAACAATACAAATGCCAATAATAATAATACCAATCTATTTCCTACAAAGAAATTGCCACCCACCAGAATTCCCAAAAAAAATATCAAAAATAGCTCTACATTAAGACCCACTAAGAGCAATTTGGAAATCATAAATAATGAGTCGAATGTGTTGAGCAGATCATCTTATCAGATCTCTGGCAATTTGATCAAAAATAATAATTTTGGGAGCAAATCCAACGATAGGATAGATGAATATGATCTGAATGATGATTATCTCGATGAAGATGAAGATCATTATGAGATGATGAATAAATGGAATCAAAATCATGATAAAAGAACCAAAATTGCAAATGAATTATTAGAGACCGAAAAAAATTATCACGAAAATATTGTTATTATGGTGGAGGTATTAAATTATCAACAAAAAAACTCAAAATATTTTTGAATTTAACAAAAATAATAACAATAACAATTGTTATGGAGATTATATTTCCTTTTTTTTGTTTATATTCAAATCCCAACCTTCAAATTTATATTTTTTCTTAAATATCTGATAATTATATCCAATTTTCTCAATTTATAATTTTACCTTATTTTCCTAATAGATCTATAAAACTGCTTTCATCAATCGAAAATACAAGACAGAGGCGATATTCTCCAACATAGAGGAGATAAGGAAATTGAGCGAAACGACACTGCTCAAATTAGAACTGAAAATGAATAATTGGGTGTTGGAATCAACAATAGGAGACATATTCTGTGAGATGGTAAAAAATATATAATTTTTTCAAACAATAAATTCTAACTTGGAAATGAAATTGCATTATACCTCAAAATATTTAAATTTCTTCACACAAATAAATCCATTCTTAAATCTATTAAATTTTTCAAGATGATATTCAATATTTTTATATTTCTTCTCATAATTCTCAAAATATATTAATTTCCGATCTTAAATTTCTCAATATCTTAATTTCCTGAACAAATTTTTTTCCTCATTCATTTGATAAAAAAAAACACCTTTAGGCTCCTCAGTTTGAACCATACATCACATATATCAAAAACCACGAAGAGGCAATCAAAGATTTTGCTCAGCTGGAAAAGAAAAAAGAGTTTTTAAGTTTTTTAAAGAAAGTAGAAGAAGACAACAAAGGTAAAATAAAAAAAAGTTATAATATTTATGTTTTTTTATCATATTGAAAATTTGTTAGTAAATATATCAAAGAATGGATCAATATCAATCAACATATACAAATGATAATATGATTATATTCAATCAATGATCAATTTATATACTATCATATGTTGAAATATAAAATTGATCCAAATTATATTGCGCATATTAAATTCATACAAAAAAATTTTCATTTCTTATTTTTTATAATTTTTTTTTTTGATTATATTTTGATTTTATTTTTGTTTTAATCCAAATTTTTTATTTTTATCATTATTTATTTCATTGTTTTTTTTTTAAAAGGCATCAAAAGTCTCCCAAATTTACTGATCATGCCCGTTCAAAGGCTACCCAGATACGAGCTTCTGTTGGGAAGTTTGCTTGAAAGAACGCATCGCCGACATCCCGACTACATGATGATAAAGAAGGGTCTTTTCGCAGTCAAAACTTTTACTGAAAAGGTTGATGAGACCATTCAAAAGGAAGAAAACTTACAAAAAAGTTATGTCATTCAAAAGAGATTAGGATTGGTAATTTTTTATTTCATTTAACATTTTTTATTTTTTAATTTTATTTTTTATTTTATTTTTTATTTTTTTATATTTTATTATTTATAAAATGATATAAATTCATATAAAAAATTTAATTTTTTTTTTTTTTTATTCTTCATTTTAATAGGCACTATTTTAATTTTATTTTCGTCAATTAATTTTAAAACGAAGATATTTTTTTTCATTAAATATTTGTCAATAATAAAATAATAAAAAAAAAGTAAATAAGAAAAAAAAAAATTTTAATTCTAATATAAATAAAAAATTTTAATTGATTTCTAAAAATAATATAAATAAATAATAAATAAAAAGTAAAAAATAAATCTAAATAATTTTTAAATATAAAAAGGATCTAATGGACAGAACCTACGTAATGGAAGGGATTCTCAACAAAATATGCAGAAAAACAGAAAAGAAAAGGATGTTCGTCCTCTTCTCTGACCTCCTCATCTACTCCGAAGCCGACATCACCTCTAAACTCACCCAGCCTCGTAAGCACGATTTGCAGAACACCCTCGTTGTGGATATTCCTGATCATGAGGGCAAGTTAAATGCTTTTCAGATCTATTCCCTTCAAAAAAGTTTCATCGTTTATGCGGGTACCATTTTTTTATTTTTTCATTTTTTTTTTCTTTATTTTTTTCTTTATTTTTATTTTTATTTTAATTATTTTGATTTTTTTTATTTTTATTTTTTATTATATCAATTATTATTTTTTTTTATTATTTATTATTTATATCAATCATTTACTTTTTTTTATTTTTTTATTTTGTTTTTCATTTTTTTACATTTTTATTTTTTATTTTGTTTTATTTTTTTATTTTTTTTTATTTTTTTATTTTTTTATTTTAATCAATCTTTTTTTTTATGTAGATACTCCCGCAGAGAAAGAAAGCTGGATCAAAAACTTGACCCAGTACTGCATCAAAAACCCTATCAACGGCTGCGCCCCCGTGTGGATCCCAGACAAAGAACAAATCGATTGCATGTTGTGTCGCATAAAGTTCACTCTCATCACAAGAAGGCACCACTGTAGGTAAATATTTTTTTTTATTTTTTTATTTTTTTCTTTTTTATTTTTTATTTTTTTTATTTTTTTTTGTTTTTTATTTTATTTTTTTTTTTATTTTATTTTATTTTATTTTTTATTTCATTTTTTTGAATAGAAAATGTGGAAAGTTAGTTTGTGGGAATTGTAGTCAGAACAAAATGTCGATAGAGAGCTTGAGCAAAAGCCCTGTTAGAGTTTGTACTGAGTGCTTCACTGTCTAATCAAATCCCAAAAAAAAAAAATTTTTTTGTTTCTCAAATCCCTTTTTAAAAAAAAATTATAATAATAAATGTAAATGAAAATTAAAATTAAATTTTATAAAATGTTTGTTTTGGTTTGGAAAAAGAAAATTTTTATAATTGAATTCAGCTTTTTTAAAAGTTTTTTTTATAAAAGTTTTTTTTTTAGGAGTTCGGAAAAGAGTTTGAGTCCAAATGCTCCAAAACAGACCAAAGAACAAATTTGGGAAGTTTGGGTAAGTTTTTTTTTTGAAGTTTCAAAGAAGAAACAAAACAAAAAACACTGAAACGAAAAGATTTGGGCAAAGAAAGATGCAAATCTATCTTCCAGTTAAAAATCAAAACAGCATTATGCAATATCGAAATGTTTCTGTAATTTTTGAGTAAAGTAGGAGTGAGTTGTAATGGGAGATCTTCACCCAAACCTAATCTTCCATCCTTGTTGTATCCAAAGACCAAAAGATCACCATTATATTTGTAAATCATAGAATGAACAAACCCCATCGATATTGATTTGATATTTGGGTCGTTTAAGAGAAGAGTGGGTGTTTCCTTCCTCTCTTTTGAATTTATTCCTAATTGCCCAAAAATATTATTACCAAAAACAAATAAATCTCCATTCCTCTAAAAAATTCAATTTAAATAAATATTAAAAACAATAATTATTTAAATCTAATAAATAAATTTTAAAAAAATAAATAAACAAATAATAGAAAGAGAAATAAATTTTTTTTAAAAGTACTTTGTAAATTGCGTTGTGATTTCCACCACAACAAATGGAAATAATTTGAGGATCTTTCATGATCAATTTTGGTGTTTTTTTAAAACCAATACCCAAGTTGGAAAATGATCCTCCCAGTCCATAAACTTCTCCACTTTTAGTAAGATATAAGAAGTGCAAATTTCCTTTGTAAATATTAAAAAATAATAAAAAATTATTTTTGCAAAAAAAATAGAAAATAAATTTAAGTAAAAAATAAAAATAAAAATCAATAAAAATAAAAAAAAATAATAAAAAATAATAAAAAATAATAAAAAATAATAAAAAATAATAAAAAATAATAATAAATAATAAAAAATAATAAAAATAAAATTTCCAAAAAATAAAAATCTAAACCCCCACATATGGAAACCAGATCCTCCACTTTAAATTTTAATTGACTAACGAAGTTTCTACCACGTAATTTCAACTCTTTTTCTTTCTCATAGTAAAAAGCGATGACATCTCCACCAACACACATTTTTGTGATGTTTTTATCGTTTAAAATAAGTTTGAAAGAGTTTGTATTCCCTGTTTTGAAGATGTTAGTTCCTGCTAAAAACAAATCTCCGTTATTCTTGTAGATGATTGAAGTAGAGTTTGATGCGCCAATCCATTTTATCTCTTTATCAGTCATCACATGTTGAAAGGTACCTGAATTAACGAATGATCCAATTCCTAGTGCTCCTAAAAATTGTTTAACAATTAAAATTTAAAACAAAATTTATTACAAAAAAATTCAAATAATAACATTGAATTTCTTAAATTAAAAAATAAAATTTTTTTTTTTTTGAATTTCCATATGGTTTGAAAAGAGAATATAATAAATTGATCACAATATATATATCAAAGAGAAATTTTATTTCGAATTTATCAAATTTTCTATGAATAATAGTTATTCTTCCAACTTATTCAATATTATTACCATTTGTATTATCACCACAAGAATATAATTCACCATTATTTCGCAATAAAAGAGTATGTTGTCTTCCACAGCTCAATGCTTTTATCTCATCATCCTTCCAGCAAATTGTTGGGACGAATACATCCTCAAATGTATCTAATCCAAGAGCTCCATAATCATTGTTACCAAATCCATACAATATTCCATCTTAATAAAGAGATTATAGTTGATAGATCAAAAATTGTTTAAAATACCAGTGTAAATAAAAGAGAAAGTTGATAGTGAAGAACTTGTTATCATTTTTTTTTAATTATTTCAAATCCCTTTAAAAAAAAATTATAATAATAAATGTAAATGAAAATTAAAATTAAATTTTATAAAATGTTTTGGTTTGGAAAAAGAAAAATTTTTATAATTGAATTCAGCTTTTTTAAAAGTTTTTTTTATAAAAGTTATTTTTTTAGGAGCTCGGAAAAGAGTTTGAGTCCAAATGCTCCAAAATAGACCAAAGAACAAATTTGGGAAGTTTAGGTAAGTTTGTCTTTTGAAGTTTCAAAGAAGAAACAAAACAAAAAACACTGAAACGAAAAGATTTGGGCAAAGAAAGATGCAAATCTATCTTCCAGTTAAAAATCAAAACAGCATTTGAAAGTATCGAAATGTTAGAATAATTTTTGAGTAAAGTAGGAGTGAGTTGTAATGGGAGATCTTCACCCAAACCTAATCTTCCATCCCTATTGTATCCAAAGACCAAGAGATCACCATCGTATTTGTAAATCATGGAATGAACAAACCCCATCGATATTGATTTGATATTTGGGTCGTTTAAGAGAAGAGTGGGTGTTTCCTTTCTCTCTTTTGAATTTATTCCTAATTGCCCAAAAATATTATTACCAAAAACAAATAAATCTCCATTCCTCTAAAAAATTCAATTTAAATAAATTAAAAACAATAATTATTTGATACATTAAAAAAAAATAGAAATATTTCTTTTTTACTTTGTAAATTGCACTATGATCAGCACCACAACAAATAGACACAATTTGAGGATCTTTCATGATAAGTTGTGGTGTATCTGCTTTTTTACTTTTGCCAAGACCTAATTGCCCCATATGATTGGATCCTACCCCATACACTTCCCCATTTTTTGTGAGATAAAGAAAATGATTTGACCCTTTTTATTTTTCGGATAAATTAAAATTAAAATTAAAAAATAATAATTTATTTGAATAAAAAAGAAATTTTAACTTCAAATTAAATTTTGTTAGTAATAAATTAATATCCGCTAACAAAGTTGTAAATTTTGCACTTCTTTAAATTTTAACAAATAAAATAATCAAACCTCCAGATATAGTTACAATATCTTCCACTTTAAATTCTCCCTTATTTTTGAATATAAAACCAAACAATTTTAGTTCATTGTTGTCATTGTATAAAGCGATGTTTCGCCCGCCAACACACATTATTTTGACATTTTTTTCGTTAAGAAATAATTTGAAAGAGTTCCATTTCCCTTTATTTTCTTTGATGTCCTGGCCTGTTGACAACAAATCTCCGTTATTCATGTAAATGAAAGAAGCGTTGGAAGATGCTCCGATCCATTTTATCTCTTTATTTGTCATCACATTTTGGAAAGTATTTGAATTGATGTTTGATCCTATTCCAAGTTCTCCTTTCATAAAAAAAAAAATTGTATCACAATTTTAAACAAAATCAAATTGAATTAATAAAAAAATTTCATATTATTTGGATCTTAACATGTTATATGGTTGAATATTTAAATGGAATATTGGATCTAATTTTTTGTATTGTGTTATTCTTTCACTTCTTATTACCATTTGAATTTAGTCCACAAGAATATAATTCACCATTATTTCGCAATAAAAGAGTATGTTGCTGTCCACAGCTCAATGCCTTTATCTTTTTATCTTTCCTGCAAATTGTTGGAACGAATACATTGCTATTTTCTATTCCAAGCGCACCATTAATATTGTAACCAAATCCATACAATATTCCATCTTATTAAGAAGATTATAGTTGATAGATCAAAAATTGTTTAAAATACCAGTGTAAATGAAAGAGAAAGTTGAAATTGATGATCCTGTTATCATTTTTTTTTTCAGTTGATTTAAAATAATTGATAGAAGATTTAAATTTTGTCTAATCTTTTTCTTGTCAAGTATTTGGACTGATGATTAGTTTAAGAGATATAAAAAACTAAATTTATCTTTTTGGCGCATATCTTTTGAAACATAAAATGTCGTTGGAAAGAAAATAAAAAAAAATGAAAGAAATAGATAAATTAGAGTTCCCAAAAACCGTTATCAAATTGCAATCTATAATTAGGAGCATAGAATGCATAAAGATGAGAAAATCGGGAAGTAATAAAGAAAAGAAAAATACAGAATTTTTTATTATATCCTCTTTGGAGGGATAAAATATTCGATGCAATTGTATCGATTAGACATCTCGTTATAAATATATTATTAACCCACCATATAATATTATTAAAATAAAGAGAAAAGAAAAGAGATTTTGAATGAATTGCTATTGACAGAAAGAAATTACATTTCATCACTTGAATTGATTATAAGTGAATATATCAGACCAGTAAACAATTAACTTTTATAAAAAAAATTATAATTTATTATTATTTCAGCTTATTGGATCAACCAAACCAGTGATATCATGTATGGAGATCAAACAGATCTTCCAAAACATCGAGGTGGTATGTCTCAAGCACAAACAATTGCTGGATCACTTCACCAAAACATATAATACATATAACTACGATCAATCCTTGGCAGATTTCTTCATTGATTTCAATTTCGATTTTTATCACAATTATGTCAGTAATTATGATATCTCGAGAAATAGGCAAGATTAATTTTCTCATAATTTTAAATTCGTTGAATTATAATTAAAAAATTAACTTATCCCAATAAAATCAAATATATTCTCATTAATAAATCTTATTTTTATTAAAAAGTCTCAAAAATGCCATGGAAAACAAGAAATTCAAAAAATTTGATGAAAATGCAAGAATGAGACTTCAAACAAATATGGGGTAAAAAAAAAATAACCTTCAATTTAAAAATGATTTTCTTTTTGTTCAGCATAAGAGACTTCTTGATAATGCCTGTACAAAGTAATCACTTATTTTTTTTTGAAAAGAAAATAAACTAAATCAAAAACAAAGGAATACCAAGGTATATCCTCTTGTTAAAAAGTCTTTATGGAGTAACTTTGAAGGTAAAAAAAAAAAATTTATTAATTTTTCTTTTTTTACAATTCAATCACAAAGAATCACCCTGACCATGGGAAGATTAAAGAAGTTATACTGAAACTAGAGGAATTCACAACTAAGATGGACGATCAAATCAAAATAACAGAACATCTCAACATCATCAATGATAGGTAAAAAATTGATTTATGTCAAGATATTATACCACAAGTTATATGTATTTTCAAAATTTTTATTTTTTGTCATTTATACAATTTTGTCATTTTAATTTATAATTTAAAAAAAAAATAGTTTATTAAATATTTTTTTGAAAAATAGGATCATTGGTGTCAAGGGTAGTTCCATTATCGTACCAAACAGAATTTCCATACTTGAAGGGAAGCTTACCATCAGAAAAGAGAAAAAGACCATTCCCGTTTACATTTTTCTTTTCAACGATCTATTGTTGATCACCAAGGAATCCAAGTCGGGCAAGTACCAAGGCAAGTTGAGAGCTAAAGTTTCTTTGACCCTCACCCCGTTGACAAAAATATCACTGGATCCCAAAGATAAGATGTGTTTTTTAGTGGATGAGAAATATCCTTTTATTTGCAAAACCCAAGAAGAAATCAATTTATGGGTCACAAGTAATTATCTTATTTAAAAATTTTTTAATTAAAATAATATTTTTTTAAAAGGTGTCAATAAAACAGTGGACAATTTGATCCAAAAAGAAAAATCTGGTAAAAACATATTTTAAAAAAATTTCAAAGTAATACGAACTTTAAAAAAATTGATTTTTTTTTTGAAGGAAACTTTACTATGCCTTTGGTTTACAGCAAAGACATGTCTTTCACTCACAAGTTCCTCAGGACCATCTCACTCACAAAGCTCAGGGAAAAAAACAAATGTAACTACGACGTCTCTGCTCCTACCACTGATCTTTCCCCAAAAATATCCAGTGTGACAAACACAAGAAGGTCTTCCAACATCTTCTCACCTCCTAACTCCACTTTTATTGGTAAAAAATAAAATTTTGTTTTCTTTTAATTTTAAAATATTTTCTTAAATTAAAATTATTGTAAAAAATAAAATTTTGTTTTAAAATATTTTCTTGACAAACTTTTTTATTCAACATATTAATGAATGACTTTTTTGAATTTTTTTTTTTAAAAAAAATATTCTTCACTTAGGTAATTCCACCAAACACTCTCGCAGAAGATCTTTTTTCATTTCTCGTAGCGATGTTGACAAATTACTTGAAGACCAAGAAAATATCAGACCAGGTGTCCACACTCCAAAAAACTCTCCCAAAAACACTCCTCCCAACAGATCCCCCAAGTGCTCTCCCAGATCTTCTTCTACTATGCTCACCACAAAGAAAGATCAATTGTCCAATTTACCTCAGTCTTCAAAAAAAGAACCTTTGGTATTTTTGAGACCTTCAACAAAAGAAAATATAAATTGAATATTAATTTTTTTTTGCATAAAAATTTGTTTTTAAATTTATAATAAATTTTTTTTTTTTTTTTGAAAATTCATTGGAACAATAATCTTTTATCCATTCTTCTTTGAAAGCTTTTTGATCTTTCTATAAATAGTTTTTTTTCAAATTTTAAATAATTTTCATTATAAATATTTATTATAAAATTCAATATTAATAATTAATATTAATTATTAATAAAAAATGAAAAACAATGAAAATGAATATGAAAATTTAAGGATAGTGATGGTAATTTGAATTTGAATAATCTAAAATTTTCAAATCAATTAATCAAAATTAGCTTGGATTCAAAGGGATTGGAAAGGTATACTTCCCAGAAAGAAATAGTATTAATTTGATAGATTTAAATTATAGACCAGTATTTGCATCACCTATTTCACAAATCAATTTCCACAAGATTATATTCCAACAATTTTTGATGAATATTCAACCGAAATGGAAATTGATGGCAACATTGTGAAGTATAATCTTATTGATACTGCTGAATGTGAATCTAGAAAATACAGGCCCAGGATCAATCTTTCTATGTACAAAGCAGATTGTTTCGTTGTTTGCTATTCTGTGGTAGAACCCTCCAAACTAGACGATATCGAATACAAATGGATAAATGGTACAAAAATAAAATTTTTTTTCTTATTGAAGAAACTTTTTTCAAAGAAATTCAAATTGAATGCAAAGGAGTCCCAATAATACTTTGTGGTAATATTTTTCGATAAAATATTTCTATTCATAATTATTATTTCTTGCATTATGCAACAAAAGTTGATTTGAGATTCGACAAAGACAATATTGAAAGGCTTTCCAAGAATGGATTGGCTCCTATCAGTAAAGAAAAGGGACTAAAAAAAATGAAAAAGATAAAAGCTGCTCATTACTTAGAAACTTCTTCTTTAACTCAAGTGGTGAAAAATGTTTACTTTTTAAATTTTTTTTTAAATACAAATTTATTCAAAAAAAAAAAAAAAAAGGGATTGAATGATCTTTTCAGGGTTGCAATTTTGGAAGGAATAAAGTTTAGAGCTGAATTAAAAAATCCTCTAGAAAAAAAATGTTATTTGTTTTGATTTCAATTTAAATAAAATTATAAAAAATGTTAAAGACTCTTTAATTTGATTTTGAAAATTTTTAACTAAAATATATAAAAAGAAAAATAAATCAAAATTTAAAGAGATCATCTATCTCAGAATCAGAGGGCTTGGTAGGAGTAGAAAGCTTCTCTGTCTTAGGAGAATCGGTGAAATCATCAGAAAAAGGATCAAAGTAATCCTCCTTCTTGGGGTTCTCCTTAGAAGGAGTCTTGACCTCTTTCTTGGTGGAAGAAAAGTCAATGTCCTCAGAGAAAGGATCAAAAAGATTATCATCTACAATCTTTGTTGTAGAAGGGGTGCTGGTCTTTTTAGGGGTGCTGGTGTTTTTTGTAGGAGTTACAGGGGCAGAGATATCAAAAAGGGAATCAAAGTCACTTCCGTTGTCTTTAGGCTTGGATTCGGATTCATCTTCAAAGAGAGGCTCTTCAAACTTGGGAGCAGAACTCTTGGGTTTTTCCTCTACTTCATCTCCAAAAGGATCATAAGGAGTATCCGAAATGATTATCTTTTGGACTTCTTCCTTTGGTTCCTCAGCTTTGTTTTCTTGTTCGTTGTTATCAATGGTCTGTTCGGTTGAGGTGGATTCAACAGATTGGTTATCGTTTTCAGAGATTTGTTGATTATTGTCTTCAGAATTAAAAACTTCGTTCTCAATAGAAGTGTTATCTTCTGGAAGGCTGTGACCAGATTTAACCATATTAGATGATTCTTCAATGATCTCTTCTTCCTCTTTTTCTTCATTTTGTTCATTATTTTCTGGAGATGGAATCTCATTATTTTCTTCATTTTTGTTTTCGTTTGTTTCTTCAGTATTTTCTGGAGGAGGAAGCTCATTTGTCACTTCTTTGACTTGTTCATTATCTTCTTGAGATGGAATTTCTCTATTTTCTTCATTATTTTGTTCTTCATTGTTTTCAGGAGGAGGAACTTCGTTTGTAACTTCTTTGACTTGTTCATTGTTTTCTGGAGATGGAATCTCGTTATTTTCTTCGACATTTTCTTCAATGTTTTGTTCGGTATTTTCGGGGATATCGGTTTCAGTATTTTTCTCAGATTTTACAACAGAGGTATCTTCAAGTACTTCCTCGTCACTATCTTCTGGGTTTTCAGGAGGAGGAACTTGATCATTTTCTTTTTCGACTTTGTTGTCTCCTTGTGTATTTTGTTGATTACTTTCAGGAATTTCATCGACCTTATTGTTATCTTGTTCATCATTTTCAGGAGGTGAAACTTCTTGAATTTTTTGTTCTTCTGTGTTTTCTTGAGGAAATTCGTTCGTGGTTTCTTTGACTTGTTGATCATTTTCTTCAGTTTTTTCTTCAGTGTTTTGTTCAATATTTTCCTGAGGAGGAAGCTCATTTGTCACTTCTTTGACTTGTTCATTATCTTCTTGAGATGGAATTTCTCTATTTTCTTCGTTGTTTTGTTCTTCATTGTTTTCAGGAGGAGGAACTTCGTTTGTAACTTCTTTGACTTGTTCATTGTTTTCTGGAGATGGAATCTCTTTATTTTCTTCGACATTTTCTTCAGTGTTTTGTTCAGTATTTTCAGGGATATCGCTTTCAGTATTTTTCTCAGATTTTACAACAGAGGTATATTCAAGTACTTCCTCGTCACTATTTTCTGGGTTTTCAGGAGGAGGAACTTGATCATTTTCTGTTTTGACTTCGTTATCTCCTTGTGTATTTTGTTGATTGCTTTCAGGAACTTCATCGACTTTATTGTTATCTTGTTCATCATTTTCAGGAGGTGAAACTTCTTGAATATTTTGTTCTTCTGTGTATACTTGAGGAAATTCGTTTTTTCTTTCTAATTCTTGCTCATTGTTATCAATGGTCTGTTCGGTTGAGGTGGATTCAACAGATTGGTTATCGTTTTCAGAGATTTGTTGATTATTGTTTTCAGAATTAAAAACTTCGTTCTCAATAGAAGTGTTATCTTCTGGAAGGCTGTGACCAGATTTAACCATATTAGATGATTCTTCAATGATCTCTTCTTCCTCTTTTTCTTCATTTTGTTCATTATTTTCTGGAGATGGAATCTCATTATTTTCTTCATTTTTGTTTTCGTTTGTTTCTTCAGTATTTTCAGGAGGAGGAAGCTCATTTGTCATTTCTTTGACTTGTTCATTGTTTTCTGGAGATGGAATATCATTATTTTCTTCAGTTTTCTCTTCACTGTTTTGTTCTATATTTTCTGGAGGAGGAACTTCATTGTTGTTTTGCTCTGAACCGAATATTTCGTCTTCTTGTTGTTTACCAGATTTTACGTTTAAAGGATCTTCGAATATTTCTTCATTTTTGGTTTCTTTTGGTTGAGATTTAGTAGGAGTTGACACAATAGGACTTGTGTTGATACCAAAAGGATCATCAAAATCTTCTTTTGGAGCCTCTGTTTTTTGTGATTGGGTTGGAACATTGATGTTGAATGGATCTTCAAATTCTTCTTTAGGAGGCTTTTGAGATTGGGTTGTAACATTGATGTTGAATGGATCTTCAAACTCTTCAGTTACAATTTGCTTAGGTACACTAACACCAAAAGGATCATCGATTGCCTCTTCTTTGGAAGTTACTTTAAGCTCCTCTTTTGGTTGTTCATTAGACTGATTATCACTTAAATTACTACCAAATAATTCTCCGTTGGTAGTTCCTTTGGTCTCTTCTGCTGGCTCCTCTTTTGGTTCTTCAATATTAGACGGATGATCACTTAAATTTTCTTCAAATAGTCCCAGGTTGGTGGCTCCTTTGGTCTCTTCTACGGGCTCCTCCCTTGGTTGATTGACATTGAAAGGGTCTTCAAAAAATAATCCCTCTGTAGAAGTATCTTTAGGTACAACATCTTCCGAAGTTGCTTCAGTTTTATCAACTTGTTCTTCTTGGTTATCTGAAGTTTCAGTAACTTCAACTTCTCCATTCGTTCCAACTTGTTCTTGATCTTCTGAAGTTTCTGTGACTCTTTTGGATTCAACAGGTTCGTTTTCCTCCAAGATCTCTTCTTTTTCATGTTGGGAAACTTCTTGTTTTTTCCCTTCTACATTTTCCTGAGATTCTAGATCTGACTCTTCTTCTTCCCCAGACTCTTCTTCTTCTTCTTCATCATTAATTCTTGCTATTGCAGATTGAGTGTTTTCTTTAATGATTTGCAACATGGAACTATGAACTTGGGATGAATCATAAGTGTTTCCACTGCCAAAGGTGGAGCGGACATCTTTGAAAACTAAATTCATGATCTCTTTGATAGTTGATACAGATGTATTTCTGCTCTCTTCTTTGATCTTTTCGAGATCTTCCTTGGACAAGGATCCCGAAGTAGAAGTGGAAGGAGGTGGATTCTTTTTGAGATTTTCGATTTCTTTGGTTATCTCCAAAAACTTTTGTTTTTCAGATTCGATTTGTTTCTCGAGTGATTCAACATTACTTTTCAACAATAGATTCTCATCTAGATGCCCCTGCATCTCACGTTTTCCCTGTTCCTTACCAAGATTAAATTGTTGTGTCTTTGCTTCACTGATCTCCCTTTCGAATCTCTCGGTCAATGTCTTGGTGGTGAGCTCGATGGAAGAAAGCTTTTGTTCGTTGAATTGTTGAGTGAGGAACTTTTCTCTTTCAAGGGATTTGTTATTCAATTCATCAATGATCAATGATGATCTCTTTTTCTCTTCCTTGAGAAGATTTTGAAGATTATCAATCTCTTTTTTGGTGTGAGATCTCTCATCGTTGTTCAAGTTTTGGATTCTGGCGATAGCTTGTTCATGTTTTTCCTTTCTCTCTTTAATGGATTCTTTCAATCTCTTGTTCTCGTTTCTTTCTTCGTTGAGATCATCCTTGAAGCTGGTAGCAGCCTTGTTGGCTTCCTTCTTCAATTCTCTTTCGTTCTTTGCTTCGTTGGTCAAGTTTTCAACTTTTGATTCGAGAGATAACTTTGTGTTTTGGAGATTATCAATGAGGAGGCGATTTTTATCTAATTCATCCCTGGCTAATTCCAATTCTTCTTTGGCATCTTTGTAAGATCTATTCAATTCGAGGTATTTTCTCTTTGCTTTTTCCATTTTGTCCTGGAGAGAATTATAATCTGATTCAATTTCTTCTTTTTCGGAAATGAGCTCACGAATCTTGGAACGGATTCTTTCATTTTGTTCTTTTTGGGTATCATTCTTCTTTTCCATCATGTTATTGCTTTCATCGAGCAATTTTTCATGTTTCTCATTGATGTGAGTCAATTTCTTCCTCAACTCTTCTTGTTTCTCGTTTTTATCCACCAATTCTTTTCTCATCTTGTCGTTCTCATCAACAATCTGCTTGATGGTCTTCACCAAACCAGTACCAGTTAGAGTAGAAGAACTCTCGACAGTCAATCCCATGTAAGATTTATCGATCTTCTCCTCAATGGTAATCATTCTTTTGTACATCTCTTCGATCAATTGGGATGTATTATTTTGAAATTTTGCATTTTCTATATATTGTTGGACATTCATCGAACCATTATTATTTTGGGGTTGTTGAATAGACAATTGTTGTTTGAGGAAATTCTGTTGATTCTCATATTGTTGCTTCAACCTCTCCTTCTCCAACTGCTGTTGTTGCTCCCTCAACAATTCTTTCTGTTTATTGATCTCTTCCTCCTCCTTTCTCTTCTTCTCTTTCTCGATCAACTCCTGATTCCTCTTCATCTCCTCCATCTTTTCTTGCATCTTCTCCATCTCTAATCTAAGCTTCTTGGCCTCCTCGCTCTCACTAGGAGGTGTATACAAAGTAAGTCCTTGACCCACAACTGGTCTGCTATCTTTGAAATCATCCTCATCCTCAATAGTTGCTGTTTCCAATGTGACTTGTGGATTTTGATGAATCACTGAATTCCCTAATTTCTTCATTCTCTCCACTATCTCTGATTTGCTATTCTCTCTTTGTGTCTTTCTCATTTTATCCAATTTCACTTCGTATAACAATACGGAATTGGCAGGGACTTGTTCATTGCCCTTGCCAAATCCCAATTGTGGTGGAATTACTATCACCCTTGTTTCATTCTTCAACATTCCAACCATACCAAGATCCCATCCCCTAATGACTTTTCATTTTGTGAAAAATACAAAAATTAAAAAATATTATGATAAATTTTACAATTAAGAATAATAAATTTTACCATTTCCTTCTCCCAAAACCACTTTCTTTAATTGTTTGTTTCCTTTGACATTGCTTTCGATCACAGAATCGATTCTTCCTCCCTTGATCAAATAACCAGTATAATAAATACCAAGTGTATCTCCTTCTTCCATTGCTTCTCCTTTTATTCCTTCTGAGAGTGTTTGGGTGACTATATTTTGATATTTATTTGCACCACATTTTGCAATAGCAATATATTTGCTGCAATTTTCAGCGGTTGCTTGATTTCCATTAAAATATACTAACCAATTATTTCCTGTTTCATCTCTAAATGAAATATAGGAATTTGCTTTAACATTAAATGTGAAATTTGATGCAAGATTTAGTGAGACGATAGTCTTAGAATTTGAAAATATGATGAATAAATAAGAATCATCACGATAAACCACTGCAACTTCTGTATTTCCTTGATTGGCATATTGTTTGGTATTTTTATCACTTTATAACATTTTTATAAAATAAAATATTGAGTATTTTTTTATAAAATAATTCAAAATTTTTTTTTTGAGTACATTTTGTATAGGATTCCTTTATCCCTGAAAAGAACAACTTGAGGCTTTTTGGATGACATCTAATTAATTTTTTTTTTTTTATATATTTTCTTTTTCTTTTGAATATTTTTTATTGTTTCCTAAAAATCAATTGATCCAGAATTGAAGGATTTGAAATTAAACAGATCTCAATAACACAATTTAATTTAATACAATTAATTAATGTCAAATACAATTAATTAATGTCAAATATTTATCAAAATTAAAAAAAATGCAAGAATGGAAAACAGATAAGATAAATGCAAACATAGATCCAAAAGATTTTTTTGAAAGATATATCAAAACGAGAACTCCTGTCATATTTGTTAATAAAATCGATGATAAAGAATGGAAAGCAAATAATTGGAGAAATCTTGATTATTTGATGGAAAATGCTAAAAATTGTGAGATACAATTGGAAAAAAAGGAAAATGGACAATTTGGCAAAGGTATATATTAATTTTTGTTTTAATAATTTATAAAAAGATTATCGATCATAGGAAATAAATCGAAAATGAATTTTGGAGAATATTTGGATCATTTGAAGGATCAATCTGGTGAAGAATATTATATAACTACCCAAAATATTGACGAAGATTCTTATGGATTGCCAAAAAAATTGTAAAAAAAAATCTTTATTCATAATAACTTTATTTACATCTCAAATGATAGATTTGGAGAACCATTAGATACAATGTCCAAAGATTTTCCAATTCAACCTAAATTATTTGGAAAGATGATCCCTACCAACATAAATTTGTGGATGGGAAAATCCAAAGTGACCACATCAAGTGGATTACATCATGATTATCATGATAATCTGTACATTCTATTGAAAGGAAGAAAAAAATTCACATTATTTCCCCCATCAGAGTCTCATCTCATGTATACATACGGAAAAATCTCAAGAGTACATTCTAATGGATTGATCAATTATGATATCAATCCCACCAGAAGTGATGGAGCATTATTGAGATTATTGATAGAATATCACGCCAAAGAATCTCAAAATCTACAAATACTTCTTTCTAAAGATAAGAACAACGAATTTCTCCGTGATAAGCTTCAAAAAGAAGAGTTGAAGCTTAGGGTTTGTCTTGATCATTTTCAAAGCGAATCAGAGTTTGATGAGCTTGAGTATTGCGGTGCCAAAAAAATCGAAAAAACAAAGGTTATCAAAGGAAATAATAAAAACAAGAACAAAAATAGTAATAAAAACAATAATAACAACAAAAGCACAAAAAAAAAAAACTACCAAGACAATTCTTATCTTCATGATTCCAGCGATGACTTTCCGACTAATTTCGATGATCTCAAAGATGATTTCGACGAAGATCTATCCAACAATTCTTCTGAGGAAACAAAAAAAAAATCTAAATCTTCTCCAGAACAATCAAGTGAGCCTCCACATTTCTCCAGAATAAACATTCCTCAACTCAGAAAAACTTTTAACAACGATTTTAAGAAAATACAATCTTCTGAATACATCAAAAAAAACTTCCCTCTCTTTCAAAAAGCTAACTGTCTCACCCTTGATCTTAACGAAGGTGAGATGTTATACTTGCCTGCTGGATGGTTTCACGAGGTTCTTTCCGTGGGAAACGATGATAGTGTACACATGGCTTTCAATTATTGGTTTCATCCTATTTCCGTTGTTGCTACTTTTGATCAACCTTATATTGATGATTATTGGCTCAAAAACTTTTTGACAATACGACCAACTTCTATCGATACTCCCCTTCCTCTTTCGGAAAATAAGAACCATTTTTCTCCCAACGATCATTCTGATAATGTTACCCACAAAAAAAAGAGGAAAGAGATATCTAAAAAGTTACCTCAGAATCGAAATCAAAAATTGAGAAATATCCTCCAAAAATGATTTTAAAAAAAAAAAAATTAAAGTTTATTTATTCCCCCAAAGCTTTTCAAAACAATGATGAACCATAAGAAATATATAACCTATTTTTCTTCCGAAATATTGTATGATTCCATCAAGAAAAGTGATAATAATGCTATAAAATCTTTTATAAAGAAGAATGATGTGAATAGTGTAGATCATAATGGATCCACAATTCTCCAAATTTGTGTTGAAAATAATTTGGTATGTTCCTCTATCTTTTTATTATAATAAAATTCCTATTTTTGGAAATTTGATTTTTGATCTTTTTTGTGAAAAGGATATGGAAATTTTGGAACTTCTATTGAAGAAGAAATCTGATCCAAATAAGGTAAAATTTTATTTTAATTCTTTAAAACTTTTGTAAAACAAAATTTTGTTAAAGATTGATGGGGTTTGAAACTTTAAAAAAAAATTGAAAAAAAAATACAAATTTATTTTAATAGTATTCCATGATGCCTACCGTAAATTTTTTGTGCAAAATGAGGAATGTCACAAAACAAAAGATTCAATTATTTATTGATCACAAAGCAGACTTGAATCTCATTGATAAATCTACAACAGAGTCTAATAGTCTCATAGTTAATTTTTTAGAAAAGACAGATACTAACTTTGAAATACTAAAATTGTTGTGTACCAAAAATTTTTAAAAATTTGAATAAACTAAAGTAAAATTTTTTTTTGAAAGTAAAAAACAAATGCGATATAAGTTGTAATGCCCTCCAAAAAGGTTTACAAAGTTGAAGTATAATATTGTTTTAAAAAATAAATATTTTTTTAAAAACCCGCAGTGTGTGGGTATGGGAAAAAATTGGACATCAATATACTGGTAATTTAATTTATAAATTGAAAATTTGATTAATTTTAAGATTATTTTTATTGTAGAAACTTTTGTTCGAGTACAAAGCGGATCCAAGTTATGTCACAAATAGGTACAATCATGTTCCATTTTTTTTGATCTTAGAAAATCCAAGTTGTACTATGGAAATCCTTGAGCTATTTCTTCAAAGTAAGGCTGACGTCAATCAAACTTTACCTCATTCTTTTACAACCCCTATCATGTACTCCCTTAGGTACTCTTACATATTCCTTGAAATTTTTATCCTTTAAAATTTTTTTTCTAGAAATACAAACAGGTGATTACAATGTATTTACATCTAAATAAATTTGATAAACTAAAATTTAAAATCCAAAGAAAGTTAATTTATCCTTTCATGAAGTTTCTTATTGAAAACAAGAGTGATTTAAAAAAAAAAGATTATCGCAAAGAGAATATCTGGCATCATACCATGCTGAATTATTTTGACGTGGATATAATTAGTAACAATTTTTTTATTATATAAAATTTTTGGTTTAAAAGCTAACATATGAATAGGTTTGCTTCTCCGAAATAAAGTTAAACTAAAAATCGCTTTGGATGGTTCATTTATTTTTGAAAAATTTATTCAAAGGAAAGACAAAAAACTTCTCTTCTTGCTTTTTACTTATCCCATTATTTTCGAAACATATATTCCCAACAAAGAAATCTTTAAAACTCTCTTAGAGGAATGTGATCCTTATCTCTCCAATGGAAAACCTTTGTGGTTAGCAACTAATCATAAGTATTTTCCTTTAAATGTCAATCTTTCAGTTTTCACTTTTTTGTTGAGTATTAGAGCACATTTGAAAAAGATCAATTTCTTTTTGCCCAAACCCCTGTTTTCAATTATGATCCAATTTCACGTTACGAACATGTATCCTAAATTCAATTGAGTTTTTTGTTTCCAAAATTATTCAACACAACACCTTGCTCCTCAGTAAATTTGAAAAATCAAACAAAAGTTAAAAAAATAAATCCTATTTTTTTATATTTCCAAAATTTAAAAATGAAGAATTAATTTATCGCATCAAGAAAAAATAGCGGATTAAGAAACTTGTCAATTTCTTAATCAAAAAATTAATCTTCTTTTTATCTTTTCAAGTTTTTATTGAAAAAGAATTTCAGGTAAATAATAAAAAAAAATAGCAATGGGAAACAAATCAAATTCTATATCAATTTATGAGTTGAAGACATTGGTTATAATTTTAATTTTGGTTCGAATAAATTTTATAAATTTGCATTACATTCAAAAATAATAGCTGGAAAATAATGATGGAACACTCAATTTGTGGGATAGGGGTAATATAAATATATTTTCCCTTCATTTAACTAATAGGAAAGTATAAATAAATATTTATTGATTGTTCAACATTTAGGGATTGGGATGTTTTCAATAGGCTTCATCTTCGATCCCAAGTACAAAGAAATCACCAATATCAATCTGGGCAAGAACAATCTGGATAAATCCTCGATGCGCTCGATCTACGAGAACCTCAAAGCAAATCAGAGCATCAAAATGCTGAATCTGGAGAGGAATACGTTATCAGAGGGATCAATATACATCTCAAAGTTATTTGAGGCTAATAATTATCTTCAGGAAATAAATCTTAGTTATAATAATCTGCAGGACGAACATATCAAACTCATCTCCAAATCATTGATCTCCAACAAAACACTTAAGAGCATCAACTTGGCCAAAAACGATATCAGCAAGGTGGGCATCGAGTATCTCTGCGAGTATTTGGCGCTCAATCAGAGCCTCACTAAATTGGACTTGGGGAACAATGATGTGGGTAATGAGGGGTCTGTATTATTGGCAAAGTTGGTTACTTCAACATTTTTTATTTTTTCTCATTTAAAATTTTTTATTTTAATTTATCTTTTAATTATTTATTTCTTTTAGATCATTAATGGGGAATGTAAATTTAAAGTAAAAAATAAATAAATGAAAACAAAAAAAGGAAAAAATTTTTCATATTTTTCATAATCAAAGATATTTGTCCTTATACGATAACAAAATTCAGGGGGAAGGTGCAAGAATGCTGGCTAAAATGTTGAAAAGTAAAACTATTTAATGAAGAAATTTGTTTAAAAGTTTTAAAAATTTTAACAAACGAAAAAAAAAAATTTTATTTATATTTTTTATATTTGAATCTTCTATTTTAAAGGTAATCCTTATAATCCTTTATCCTACATTGATTTGCAACTAAATTGTATACAAAATTTTGGTGCTTTGAAGCTCGGGAAAAGTTTGTTCATCAATCAAAACCTGACCAATTTGAACATCCAATTCAACAACATCACTAACAAAAACATTAAGTACAGAATTGAGGATTTTTTGGACATCAATTTGAAAACGAAGAAATACAAGTTGTTAATGATTTTAATTTTTAAACATTGTAAGACTGTCTTCAATTTGATGCCCAGGATGCTTTTTAATTACTTTCTCACTTTTTTGAGGCCGAAATTAATCATCAGTGTTGATGAAGATTAAAATCAAATTTTGTTTTTTTTTTTTTTTTGTTGACTTGCATGATGGAAACATTTAAACTTAATCTAAAGTTGTATCCATTCTCAAAGATACGAATAACCATCTTGGGAGATACACTGTGAGTTTTAAAATATTATTTAGATTTACTTGAAAACGTTTTCAATCTTAAAATTGTTCCTTTTCGAATTGCTTTCACTTTTCTAGGTAGCAAAAAACAAATTTTATTGTTCAAAAGTCAAATAATTCCATTTTTATCAAAAATCAACATTTAATTCTTCCAGATCAAATAAACTGAAAGAAATGGAAGTTTTAGCAAATCCTTTCATTTGGTTTTTTTTCATAGAATTTTTTTTTTGAAAAAAAAAAAAAAAAAAATGGATCATAATTTAAGTAAAAATATCTCAAATTATTAACCAAAAATAGTTTATTAATTTAATCTATTATCTCCAAATATAGCTCAAAATATTATCAATCAATCCAGAAATCAATCCAGAAATTCTTCTGAATTATTCAATGAAAAATCAAAGATAATTCAGGAGAAGCTTGTATCCTATGATATATATGGAAATCCAATAAACAACGATTCAATTCCATTATTCGATATTTATGGTAATCCAATCAAAAATAATACCAGCCCCAACGATAACCCATCAAATAGCTCTTCTTCGAGCTCAATTAGTGTGAATAATAAAAATTCTCCGATTAATTTGACTCCAAATCAATCATATGATGATCTCAATCTCATCTATGGAAAAGATATGTATGGCAATCCCATCAAGAAGAATGATGTCTTGGTAACATCAAATCCAAAAGAAATTAATAGCTATAGCACACCATATTCTCCTTCAATAAACACAAATAATTCATCTCTAATTAATGATATCAATAATAATCCTTATCTTGATTTAAATGGAAAGGATATGTATGGCAATCCCATCAGATCAAATAATAACAGCGGAAACATAAACAACCCTCTTCCATACAACAAAATAGATACCAATACGTATTCATCCAATTACACATCAACAAATTCCTATCCAATTGTTCCCAATATTTCAAATAATCCGAATAACTTAACTAATACGAACACCAATCCAAACTTTTACAGCACCAATCCACCCATCAGACCTGAATCATCTCCAAAAACTTCCGAAGACCCATACAGCGTGATATATGGGAAAGATATTTATGGAAATCCTATCAAAAACACTAATAACTTCAAAACTAATAATAATCAAACTAATAATGTAAATACATCAAACAATAACGTTATCATAAACAACACCATCAATAATCATAGTCATACTAACAACACTAGCAATATAAAAAACACCAACAATACAAATAATCCTAACACTAACCACACTAACCACAATAATAACTTTTCTAATAAAGACAACACCAATAATACAAACATTAACAACACCGAAAAAATTGATCCCTACAAAGATTTAAAACCTAGGAGAAACACAGAACCCCAAAAAATAGAACAGCCCAACACTCCCACCAAGAGCCCTTCCAAGACGACCAAAAGTTCTACTGGCCAAAGCAAGCAACCTGTTAAGAACAGTCCAGTAAAACTTCCAAACATCAATATAGAAAAGCCTGTCTACAAAGGGAACAACTCACAAACCAACCCAAAAGTAAACAACAATACAGTTGTACCTAATAAAAATATCTCCCCCATAAAAGTAAAGACTGTAAGCAATCCAAACAAAAACGTTCCAACAAAAACGTTACTCAATGTTGATAATAATAACACAAATGTTAACACTTTGCAAACTCCTCCTGTCAAGTTCAAGAGAAGTTCATATACATATGGTTCTGAAGCTCCTAAACAAGAATCAGATGAAGGTTTCTACAGCTTCATCACCCAACGTTTACAAGAACAAAATGGCCATAATGCTTTATCTGGAGATTTGTTCAACATCCCTTCTATCAACAACCACATTGAGCAAGAACCCAAAAAAAAAACATTGGTAACCAATTACAAGAACTTGTCTCTTCACAACTTCAATCCTGAAGATTCCAATTTTAATGATAATAGCAAAAGAAATAGCTATGACAATAACATTTCATATAATAACACCAATATTACAAACAATAATACAAACAGTGTTGTTTATCCTAATAACAATATTTATTATTCACTAAGAACCCCACAAACCAGTTACGTTCTAAACCCTAACAAAAACACTTCTCTTCCAAACCTAAATGAAGATTTCAGACCTTTGAAAACTGATTACAATACTGAGGAATCTGGTCCTATTATCTTTGACGGAAAAAGAGAAAGAAGCATGAGCAATTTCAAACAAAGAAACCATGCGTTCACTCCTACTTCTTCTGACTTTTTTGAAAGATGTTATTTCTGTAACAAGTTGATCATAGGGTTGAGCAAAACTTGTTTTGGGTGTAGTTCTTGTGGAATCAAGGTACACAGAAAGTGTGTTCCTTCCGTTCAGGTACAAGATTGCTTCGGTGAGAGGATGGCCACTGTGCAGAAACTCAATACCAGATTGAACACTCAGAAGAACATGGTACTCACTCCGATTTCTTTCGACAGTGAAGTTTCTCACTCTGGAATTTTGAAGAAGAAGGGAAAGAAAACGGAAATCAACTTTTCTAGGTTCTATTTATTGAAGGGGAACATTTTATGGTACTTCGAGAAAGACGTGATGGAAAACATGAAAGGATCTCACTTGCCTCTAGGCGGAATCCGAATCAGCCATTCCGAAATCAGAGACAGGGGAGGAGATCTCTTTGAGATCATCTCCCAAGAAGACGACCAGACCATTGTGAGAATCTTCCAAACTCCTTCTGACAACGAGAAGTACATCTGGATCAAAAGATTGAACGAGAACAAGAACATATCTCCGCCTGAGAACGAAGTTCCCAAAGTGATAGACTTTCGAGTTCAATACAACTGGACCAACCACAAAACCCAAAAGTTCAATGTGCGTAATAGCAATCCTTGTGATCAACCTCTCCTCAACTATGATTCTTCTTTCGATTTTTTGAAAATTCCTAATAAGTACGCTACCACAAACCCCGAAATCAATTATTTCCGAGGCAAAATCTCTCACATCTTCCATAACACCCAGCCCTTGAAGAAGGAGTCCATCGAGTGCTACTCGCATAAGGACATCGAGCTCCCCGTACAAATCAAGCTTTTGGATCTGAAGAAAAACTGGTCTAAGTACTTCTTGGAGAAATTTTTCAGCAAGAAGAGGGTTCAACAAGAAAAAATTCTAATGTTCGTCGAAGTAACTTTGTATTGTGGTTAGTTTTTCTTTGTTTTAATTTTTCGTATTTTCTTTTTCATTTTTTATTTTTTTTTTCATTTCTTAGTTATTTTTTTTTATTTTTTATTTTCTATTTTTTATTTTTCGTATTTTATTTTTTTATTTAGGCGAAGAAACAATCCCTACTGTTTGTACTACTATGAAAGTTAAAGAGCCTGTGTTCAACGAATGGCTCACTTTCAACATTCCCACCAAGTGTCTCAGCCAAATGACCCGCCTCCTCTTCACTTTCTACGGCTGCAAGCAAGGAAAGAGCATCTTCAAAACGGTGAGGGAGCACATCACCGGTAAAAACGAAACAAACATTCCATTGGGATTTGTCTGCTTTTCTTTGTCTGATTATAGAAATATAATGGTAAAAATTTTTTTTCAGATTAAAAATTTAATTAACACGAACTTTATTCAATTTATTTTATTTTTATTTTTTCATTTTTATTTTAAAATATAAAAATTTTTTTTGAAATATAAATAAAAATTAGTTAAAATTTCAATTTTTTTTTTTTTTTAATGTTTAATTAATTTTTTAAAAAATTTCAATTTTTTTTTTTTAAATTAAATTGTTATGATTTAAAAATTATTTTATATTTAAAAATTTTTTAATTGTTCGAACTTTTTCAGAAAAGTGGCATTTTCGAAAAGAGATTGTGGCCTGGGGAACCAAACGGATTGGGACCTACTTTGGAGAACCCAGACACCAGCAGCGTGGTTTTGAGATTCGAGATCAGCGAGCCTCCCAAACCCATCCTCTTCGAGAAAATCACCAAATCTTTGAGCCAAATCGAGTGTAAAGTGATCAATGAACCTTTGTCCATGGAAATCAAAAAACTTTTAGCTATTGATCCTTTGTTTTGTCCAAGGTAAATTTTTTAAAATTAACTTTTATTTTTTCAGATCAATTTTAATTTCTTAACCTTTTTTCAATTAAATTAATTTTTGATTTGATTTTGATTTGATTAATATTAAAATCTAATTATTTTCAATGTTAACATTCTAATTCGATTTTTTTTTTTTTTTTTCTTTTTTTTTATATTACTTTAATTTCTTTTTTTTTTTTTGAATTCAAATGTTGATTAGATGAGATTTGAATTAGAAATATTTTTTTTTTTTTTTTTTAATTTTAATAATTTAATTTTTATTAAAATTAATTTTTTTTTTTAATTTTTATTATTTTCAATTAGTACAACTCAACAAAAAGAGATTTGGGACAGGAGATTTCAAATATGCGCTGACATTCCTGCCGCTCTCCCGCTCATTCTCTCTTGCTTCAATCTCCTCAACCCTACCTCCGTTCAACAAGCACACGAACTCATCAGGTTCCTCGAAGTGGAAAAGAGCTTCGTAAAAAATAAAAATAAAATACAAAAAATAAAAAATAAAAAATAAAAAATAAAAAATAAAAAATAAAAAATAAAAAATAAAAAATAAAAAATAAAAA
>JAMYWO010000062.1:38628-89762 GCA_024220525.1 Cochliopodium minus | reverse complement strand
ATTTTTTTTTACGATTGTCTTCCAACTCATCATCCGATACAATCATCTTTCTAAAATTAATTTAAAAATAAATTAAATTAAAAATAAATAAATAACAAATAGACTACTTACTTGATTTCTTTTTTGGTTCATTATTAACTAAATTAGCTACTCTTGATTTGATTTTAATTTTTTCTGATTGATCTTGGTCTGTTTTGGATGTTGTTTTTTTGACAATTTCGCATTCGTTTTTTTCGACAATCTGGTTTTGGACAGGTAGATTGTAGTGTTTTGGCAAAAACTTTTAATTCTTGTTTTTTTGCCTTCGTTACTGAAGTGGTTTTTTTTTTTATCTTCATACTTTCAAGTGAAGGTGTATCTCCTATAAGATTTTTTTTCATCTATTATTTAAAATAAAAAGTTGTAGTTTAGTTGGTAATGAACAAACCAACATGGTGGATCTTTAGATCGAAATCTGATCAATGATTTATTTTTTTGTTAAAATGAAATTAGATTTCATTGTAAATTATGTTCCGAAATTGAAAGATATATTTCCGAAAATGAAAGATATGTTTTCAATTGAAAAAAATAAATTAAAATATATAGATTTTGCTGAAAAAAAAATTCTTGATATAAATTTATATTTACACTTCATTTATTTGGGTTATCAATTGCAAATTTGATACATTCAGCAAAATTGAGGTACCTTTGCTGGCATGTTACCTACATCCTCTATACTTCCAATAAATAAATTTTATGAGAATTATCTTTTTTGCCCTTATTTATCAAAATACTCTGTGGCCTTTATAAGATTCTTTCTTGGGATGTGAAATTGATGGACATATTTTTAAAACAGTTTTTGGATCTGTCAATTTTTTTTTAATTTTTTTATGTCCCTTTGATTTTTTTTGCTCAACTATTCAACGAGTTAAAAAAATTTGGCTTCTTCAAAATGAAGAAAAAGAGGACTTATAGACAAAAACATATAACTCAAGATATGTCTCGTTTTTGGTTGCTTAAAATTTGAAAGAAGATACTTTTTTGACTTTTAAAAATTTTTTGAATAAAAAATTAACTATTTTTGTTAGATTATTAAGTTTTGTAATGTAACTAAAATTTCACTAAATTTAGTTATGATAAACAAAATTTGGTTAAAAACAAACTAAATTGTGGCCAAATACAACAAATTTCGTTATTTCAACTAAAAATCGTTTTAATTTTTAGGCTAAATTTCGTCGAATAAAAACCAAATTCACTGCTAGGGTTNTCGTTATTTCAACTAAAAATCGTTTTAATTTTTAGGCTAAATTTCGTCGAATAAAAACCAAATTCACTGCTAGGGTTAATTAAAATCAGTTTCTAATATTGCTGGAATGGATATGTCCTCTTCATCAATCAAGTGTTGAAGCATGTGTTCCTCAAACTTCTTGGTCAACTCTGCCAACTCTTTCTGATATTTCTCGAATTTTTCAAGCTTACTGGCATTGAACGTTTCTACCAACTGTTCGAGTAGATCATTCATTATTTTGTGATCGTTGTAAAGTTTACCACTTTCCATTTTTAGATTGAGTTTTTCTCCTAAATAAGGAAACCTAAAAAAATGTTTGCATTATTATTTTTTGTTTTTTTTAAAAATATATCAATTTTGGCGCTCACAATTTGATTTCTTCTATGTGATGGTGGAAATCAAGACCTTCTTTAAGATTTTCAAACAAATACTTGGCCTCTTCCAAATCATTTTCTTTGCACAAATCGGAGATCTTCTTCATCTCTTTTCTGAAAGAATTATGAACTCTCTGGAGTGAAGAATATAAACAATAAGATTGATATTTAAAATATGATAATGTTATTATTTGTTTCCAAAAAATTTTATTGAAAAAATATTTTACCAACAAAAAGGATGCCATAGAAAAATGGAATTTAGGATGTTTATCCCAATTTGATCTATTTATATTTGTTTTGAATTCGCTCTTTTTTTCTGTCTGAATAGAATTGTCCATTTTTTTTAAATTTATTATAGATTGACATTCCCTCAAGATTTTTATTTGTGGAAGATGGATGGGTGTGGGGTTTTTTTTTTGTTATTACCCACTTTGATCCTTTTTTGAAAAATTGATCAATTCAAGCCAATCGTAGTTTTTTTTTAATTATTAATCCCGAGGATCTGTTAAAAATAATCTTATCAGAAAGGATTTCTTTATCCCAATTGAAACTAAAATTTTACAATCTCAAAACAATGCAGCAAGTCAATGAATATTGTCCCAAAATTAAACTTCAATAAAAAAAATTTGGGAGAAATCTGTTCACAAAATAAAATTCTTATCAAGATTTCATATGAATATAATATCACCAATCAATGGATACAGAATAATTCTTCACATCAACATAATTTTATTACATATAACGATATTCCAAGAGATAGTCTGGCCTCTCAAAGATTTTCTCTATCAACAATCCCTAAACCCATTCATCAAAACATTTTCTGTATTGGGATTCATCAGTGTGGATCAATTCTTTGTGATATCAGGATTTTTGTTTGTATCCTCTTCCCTCAAAGAGAAATCAGCTCCATCACTTGTTTCATCATTGATAAAAAGATATCTGAGAATGTTTCCAATGTTATTGATCCCCATCTTGATCAGATCCCTATTCAGGTAACAAAAAAAAACAAACGATAAAGTATTTCACAAAATTCAATTTTAAATTTCACGTTGATTAAAAAAAAGAGTTTGTCACATTGATTTAAATCATATTCCATCAATATTGCTGATGATCCAAAATTTGTCAGTACATTTGTTTGATCTATCAACTGTATTCACACCTTTGTGGAGTGTGGCCGTTGATTTTCAGGTGTTATTCATGATGACCATTGTGGTAAAGGTTGGATGGGGTTCAAAAAGAAAAATGTACACTTCTTTTATTGTATTTATATCAGCATCTTTTCTCTATTGTATTTATGCCAACACATTATTTCAAGTAAGAGAATATGAAGGGTTTTTGAAAGCAACAAAAGGAGAATACAGAAAAGCATTTATGGAAAGACTCCCTTCTCCCAATTTTATAAATACAGAGGTGGAGCCTGAGATGGTCAACCTTTTTTTTTCTTTTTACGCAAGTCCTTTGTGTCGTGCTTTCTCATTTGGGTTTGGAGCGTTACTTGGAATTTATATTCACTACAAAAACCAAGAAAATCTTAACAACAGAACTAAAATAAATATTAATAATATCAAAGAAAAATCTCCTAAAAAAATCAAATTTCTCACTCCATTATTACTGATCGTTATGTTTTCTACTTTGATTTTACCTACTCTTCCGAATGGACCACTCTTGTTTCAGGTAAACTCTATATATCTACAATGTACCATCATGTTAGTTCCACGTTTCTTAGGAACTTTCATTTGTTGTGTTATATTACTTTCTGTGCTTTCAGACGAAGACAATGTTTTTTATTTTCAACCTCTCAAACATTTTCTTTCATCACCTTTTCTCACTTATTTCTCAGATTCTACTTACGCTTCTTATATCATTCACTTCCCTTTGGCTTTCATCTTCTTGGATTACTTCAAAGACTTTTTCTTTGCAGAAAGAAACTATTTTGTTTGGTATCTGATGTTCTCTTTGATGTTGATTTCTGTTTCTCTTCTCCTTTCCAAAGTTTTGACATTGTTTTATGAGAAACCTTTTCACAATCTTTTGGTATCTGCTTTTTTGACCAAAAAGACAAAAACACATTAAATACTTAACTTGTAATCAAAATTTTCTGCAACAATTAATTTTATGTGATTTACTATTTTTGATCTTCATTGTTTCTCGGAGAAATCTTTCAATTAATTTTTCTTAAAATTTTCTTAATTTAAAGAAAAAAAAAAAAGGTAAGTTCACAAATGAACATAATCACCCCAATCAATGGATATAGAATAGTCCTTCACATTTTCATTGTACTTCTTCATATTTGTGTTTTCCAAGAGATAGTCTATCCTCTAAAGGATTATCTTCATCAACAATCCCAAAACCCATTCATCAAAGCATTTGCAGTATTGGGTAAAGTATTGAACAATAATTTCCTAAAATTTAATACAACAATTAAAAGGATTCATGAGTGTGGATCAATTCTTTGTGATAACAGGATTTTTGTTTGTATCCTCTTCCCTCAAAGAGAAATCAGCTCCATCACTTGTTTCATCATTGATAAAAAGATATCTGAGAATGTTTCCAATGTTATTGATCCCCATCTTGATCAGATCCCTATTCAGGTAACAAAAAAAAACAAACGATAAAGTATTTCACAAAATTCAATTTTAAATTTCACGTTGATTAAAAAAAAGAGTTTGTCACATTGATTTAAATCATATTCCATCAATATTGCTGATGATCCAAAATTTGTCAGTACATTTGTTTGATCTATCAACTGTATTCACACCTTTGTGGAGTGTGGCCGTTGATTTTCAGGTGTTATTCATGATGACCATTGTGGTAAAGGTTGGATGGGGTTCAAAAAGAAAAATGTACACTTCTTTTATTGTATTTATATCAGCATCTTTTCTCTATTGTATTTATGCCAATACATTATTTCAAATGGGGGAATACGAGGGGTTTTTAAGAATTACCAAAGAAGAATACAGAAAAGCATTCATGGAAAGACTCCCTTCTCCCAATTTTTACCCGGAAGTTGAGACATCCAATTTTCTCAATAATTTCTATTATTTTTATGCTAACCCTTTTTCTCGTGCTTTCACATTTGGGTTTGGAGGGTTACTTGGAATTTATTTTCACTACAAAAACCAAGAAAATCTTAACAACAAAACTAAAACAAATCTTAATAATAATATCAAAGAAGAATCTCCTAACAAAATCAAATTTCTCTCTCCATTATTATTGTTGATCATTTTATTTGTACTCATTTCTCCTGTAATACCTGAAGGAACTCTTTTTATGATTATAGAACCTGGAATTGGACAGTACATTGCTACTTTATTACCCAAAGTTTTGGGAACCCTTTTATGTTGCATTGTATTACTTTCTGTGCTTTCAGACGAAGACAATGTTTTTTATTTTCAACCTCTCAAACATTTTCTTTCATCACCTTTTCTCACTTATTTCTCAGATTCTACTTACGCTTCTTATATCATTCACTTCCCTTTGGCTTTCATCTTCTTGGATTACTTCAAAGACTTTTTCTTTGCAGAAAGAAACTATTTTGTTTGGTATCTGATGTTCTCTTTGATGTTGATTTCTGTTTCTCTTCTCCTTTCCAAAGTTTTGACATTGTTTTATGAGAAACCTTTTCACAATCTTTTGGTATCTGCTTTTTTGACCAAAAAGACAAAAACACATTAAAACTAACTTTTATTTTTCATGAATACTTTGAAAACCAATATTAAATAATTAGAAACCTTAGAATCATCAAGAGTTTTTTCCTTTTTAAAAAAAAAATCTGGTTAATTTTTGAAAAAAGAATGAACGACAGCTTGATTGAGAGTATCCAAATTTCTAAAAATGAAATTCAGCAAATTAAAAAGGTTGGTGGGGGTAATTATGGAGATGTGTGGGAGGTATGGTTAAAAAAAAACCTTTTTTTTTTTTCATATTTTTTATTCATTTCTACCTAAAAGGCCAAATGCAGAGGGTAATAATATATCAAGAAAATTATTTCATCATTAACCACATTTTTCATTATAAAATCCTGAATACAGATATGAGTAAAAACAGCAAAGAAATTTTCTTTTGTATTTTCAATATAATATTGATTTATGCAACGATATATTTCAATTATATATAATTAGTGTCATCGTGAAAGTACCAAAAATAAAGAATATGAATCAATCTCAAGTAAGAAAATTTCTTTTGTTATATGTTAACATATAATGATTGAACCCAATAAGCATTTATAAATCAATTGATATTCAATAATTCATTTCCATTATTAAATTTGACCTTATCCTATCTCTCCACGATGATGATAGGTAGGAGATTTACGATGAAATTATGAAGATGTGCAAATTGAGACATCCCAACGTGGTATTGTTGTAGGAGGCTCATATCAAAATCGAGATGATTTGCACGAAATACAAATAGTGATGGATTGAGTACTCAAAAAAAAAAATTTTTATTTAATT
The DNA here is from genome assembly GCA_024220525.1 of Cochliopodium minus. Classification (NCBI taxonomy): domain Eukaryota; phylum Discosea; order Himatismenida; family Cochliopodiidae; genus Cochliopodium; species Cochliopodium minus. The sequence continues at coordinate 83,667 of JAMYWO010000062.1, read as the reverse complement.
TTTATTTAAATTATTTTTAATTAAAATTCAACTCTTACAAGAAATCGATTTGAAAAATTTGTTAAAAATCCCAAAATATCCGCTCACATTGTTCAGAGCATTTCTCTCTTACAAGCGGCTGTCGGGATGATGTGGTTGCACAGGAGAGGTTATACATTGTGATTATAAGCCAGCTAATTTATTGGTAAAAAATTCTCATTTTTTTATATTTTTAATTTTTTTTGTTTTTTTATATATTTTATATTTATTTTATTATTTTCATTATTTTTATCATTTTAATTTCCATTTTTTATTTTATTATTTTCATTTTTATTTTTTATTTTATTTTATTATTTTTATTATTTTTATTTCTTAGTATTCACGACTCAAAAATTGTCAAAATTGCGATTTTGGATTTTCCAAATTGTTGCCCAAAGGAGAGGTGTTGATCAGCCACAGCAAAGAACTCCTACATATGCCGTTTTGAAATTTTTTGATGAACGTATATTAAAAAAATAAAAAAATAAAATTAAAAAAATAAAAAAATAAAAAAATAAAAATTAAAAAAATAAAAAAATAAAAAAATTAAAAAAATAAATCAATTTAACTTCTTTTTGAGATGTTTATTCTTTGGAATCTGTAAATTTTCATTTTTTAAAATTTTAAAATTTTAAAATTTTTTAAATTATTTTAAATATTTTTTTAAATATTTTTAAATATTTTTAAATTAATTCATTTGTTCCTTTAATATTTTCAGCCTCTTCCTCATGTTTAGAAAGCCCATGAAGCTTGGTCGGGTCAATAAGAGAATTCCTGAGGCGGTTGTTTCAGAGAGCAGACCTTTGCGTCCCAAACTCCCAAAGAAGTATTTATTTTATTTTCATTATTGTTTTATTATTTAAATAAAATTTTTTTTAATTTTTAAAATTATTTATTATTATAAAATTGCCTTTTTCAAAAATAAGTAATTTATTTATTATTATCAATGATTTATTTTGTTTATTATAAATTTTTATTTATTTTATGATTTTTTTTCAAATTTATTTTTTNTTTATTTTTTATTTTTTATTTTTTATTTTTTATTTTTTATTTTTTATTTTTTATTTTTTATTTTTATTTTTTATTTTCATTTTTTGTTTTTAATTTTTTATTTTTTATTTTTTATTGATTTTATTTTTTCATTTTTGTAAAATTTTAGGATCAATTGTCACCTATTTTTATTATGAATGACACCAATGTAAATCAAATAGTAGCAGGAGGGTTTGCTTCAAATTAAAATTTTTTTTTTATTTTTTAATTTAATTTTAATTTAGAGGCCACAACATGTTGTTAAGAAACAATGGAGAGTTATTGGTGTGGGGTTATAATTTATTTGGGCAATTAGGAACAGGAGATTTGAATGTATTTACGTTTTTATTAATTATTTCATTAATTATTTTTAATTTCCATTTTTAAATTTTATTTTTATTTTTTTAAAATTTTTATTTTTTTTAAATTTTTATATTTTATAGTTTATTTTTTATTTTTTATATTTTATATTTTATAATTTTATTTTATTTTTTATTTTATTTTTTCCCTTATTTTTTTATCATCATTTAGAATGTATTCAAACCTACTGTCCTTCTGACTGATAACAAAATAAAACTAATCAAGTGTGGCAGAAGGCACAGCATGTATTTAAAAGACAATGGAGGTACATTCAACACATTATTTTTATTTTAAAATTAAATTTTTTTCAAAAAAAAAACAAAGATTTGTTTGTTTGGGGAGGTGATTTGAATAAAAATTATAAATTATAAATTTTTTTAAATTCTTTTCAGATTCAAAATATGATCAACTGGGTAATACAATTCTTTTAATTTTCACAACATCATTTAAAAGTTGTCTTTTTTTGTCATATTACTTTTATTTTTGTTACTGCTTCAAGCAAAAGTTTTTGATTTTAATTTGATTGTAATTTTTTAAATTTATTTTTTTTGTAAAATAATTTTTTGAAGGAATAAAGCCCAAAGGCTCAAATCTAGCTAAAAGTCCTCTTTTCCTACTTAACAACCCTTCTATTTCCATTTTGATGAACGGACACACCACCCCTTGGAGCAGCAAGTCTCACATCTACTATTCCATCCGCTTCAAAAAATCTGTTTTGCTTTTTATTCTGTGCATCAAATCCCTTCAATCCTCCTTCCATCTCAAAATCCCTAAGTTTGTATTGTTTGAAATTATAAAGAGATTGGAGATCTTATATTGATAATGATTTACCTTTTTTTCTTATCAATAAAAGTATTTTATCATTTTCTTGAAAAAAGATTTATTGTTTAGATTTTTGGATTGTTTTGGCGCCAAAAATTAACGATAAAATAAATAGATTTTGTACTCAAAATTACTTGAACACTGTAATTATCGCCCCTTCTTTTTTGAAAATTAAATAATTCAGATGGAAAAGATTATGATTGATTGAAATTTTTGAGAAATATAATTTTTTATAATGAAAAATAATGTGATAAAATAAATGGAATGAATATGATGTATCTCATCACATTCATATCAAACAGATTATTAATGAGAAAATTGCGATATTTTATAAAAATATAAAAAAAATTGATTTGTAAAATGTCTGAAGAAAATCAAAAGAAAAATAACAGAAACTTATATTATTTAATTGCAGGAGCAGTTACATTGGTATCAGGATTTGTCTTATACAAATTTATTTCCTTCAAAAAAAATGGAGGAGAAAATACTGAAGAAAAAAAAGAGAATGACCAAATAATCGAAAATAACATCAAAGGGGAGACTAAAGAGGATGAGCGTTTGGAATTAGAGGAACAACAAAAGAAGAAAAGACAAGAGCAAAGAACAAAAACACAAGATGAGGTTAATGAGCATGTACATAAAACTGAGAAAGATCAATCCAACAAGGTAACTGAACAAAAAGAATTCAAATTCGATCCTCCATCTATCGATACCGTCCCAAAAGAAGAACAACCAAAGGTGGAACAACCAAAAGAAGTTGAACAATTTAAGGTAGTAGAGCAACCAAAAGTAGAACAACCAAAGGTAATTGAACAACCTAAGGTAGAACAACCAAAGGTAATTGAACAACCTAAAGTAGAGCAACCAAAAGAAGTTGAACAACCTCAAGTTGAGAAACCAAAAGAAATTGAAGAAAAGGTAGAACAACCAAAAGAAGTTGAACAACCCAAAGTAGAGCAACCAAAAGTAGAAAATAAGCACAATTAAAGAATATTTGGTTCAAATTTTTAAATAAAACCCTTATTTAATCATTATATCCTTCTTTTAACTTTATATAATCTCAAATTTTAATTTGATATTCATCATATGATATTTATATAATTGGATGATAACTTTCACATTCTGTTTCATTTCATTGGGATCCCCACATTATTGTTGGGAATGATCTTGAGTTTTTCAATCCTGATGATTTGATTGAAGATCGTTGTCAAATTGTTTGTTGGGACTCTTTTGATCGTCTATCAAAATTTTATATAAATTTAATTTTATTCTTTTTTCGAAATTTAAAAGAAAAAAAAAAGTATTTCTTCAATTTTATTTATCATGAAATCATTTCTTTTGCAAAAGCTCAATTTTATCTTGTAACTCATGGAAGGTTGGTCTTTCTGCTGGCACGTCCGCCCAACAATCCTCCATCATCTTTTTCATTGTGGGATTGACGTTGTTGGGGATTTTGGGTCTAAGATTGCTGAAAGCCACTTTGTTGGCCACTTCGAATACTTTTTTGCCGCTGTATGGAATTTTCCTGACGATCATTTCCCAAATTAAAATACCAAAACTATAAACCTTTGAAATAAAAAAAATTTATAAAAAAAATTATTTTATTTTAAAAATATTTAAAAAAATTAATAATAAATAATTCTTTAATATTAAAAATATTTGGGATTTTACATCTGCCCTTTCTGAATACTTTTCATTTCTAAGGACTTCAGGGGCGACCCATTGGAGAGTGCCTAACTTGGTCATGGTGTCGTTGGAAAACTCACGGCTCATTCCGAAGTCACAAATTTTGACCTGCCAGTTGTTTCCGATAAGCAAGTTTTGGGACTTCAAATCACGGCTAATAAAGATTTAAAAAAAAATAAAATAAAATATATAATATATAAAAAAAATAAAAAATTTATAATTTAAAATTTAAAAAAAAAATAAAAAAAATAAAAAAAAGATAAAAATCTAAATTTTAAAATAAAATAAATTTTTTACTGTAAAATGGGAACAGGTTTGGTATCGTGGAGGTAATTCATTCCTAAAATTGTTTGATGCAACACGCCCAAAATTATGTTCTGAGAAAGGGAAGTGACTCCGTCGTGTATGATATCGAACAAAGACCCCCTCTCTACAAACTCCGTGATTAAAAACACACAATCTTTGTCTATGGACACACCAATGAATTCACCTTTATTAATAAATAAAAAATAAAAAATAAAATTATTATAAAATAAAATTTGATAAATAAAATAAAATAAAAAACAAAATAAAATAAAATAATATAAATTGAAAATTTCTTTTAATAAAACTAAAAATCAAGAACAAAAAAATGTTTTTTTACAAATGTTAGGATGGTTGAGTTTGCTCATCATGTTGATTTCTCTGAGGAAAATGTTCATGTGTTCCTTGTCCATTTTGAGAATAGATTTCAAGGCGATGACATTCTTCTCTGATTTCCAATATCCCTTCCAAACTGAAGAAAAAACAAAAAATGAAATTAAAATTTTAAAAAATAATGCAAAATTATCAACAAAAAATAATGAAAAAAATTTAAAATAAAATTGTCAACAAAATGAAAAAATTTTAAAATAAAATTATAGAAATAAAAAATTAAAACATTATAACTATTTTAAAAAATAAATATCTTTTACCTTCTCCAAATCCTCCTGCTCCTACTCTCTTCAACTTTACAATTTCGGGGAGAGGGATCCTCATGACAGTCTCATCCAGGTTTCCATTGAAGAACTCTAGAACTTCGTTTTTCTCTTCGTTGATGATGGAAGAGATCGTTTTCATTTTTTTGCTGAAAAGAGGTTCTCTCTCTTTGAAAAAATTTGGTATTAATTTAATTGAATATTTATTTATAAATTATTTAATTTATAAATGATTCAGAGAAATTCAAAAAGAGCAAAATAATAAAAAATTTATAGATTTCCAAATATTCAATGAAATCTGTTATTTCTTTTACCTGATTTTTCCAAATCCTCTTGGATATCATATTGGATCACATGATACAAGACCAATGGGAATGTGATCGAAAATAAGACGTAGATGATAGGCAATGCACACTTGGCTCCTTCCACCTTGCCAAAGATGAGGATGCTTATGAGCGAGAACAAGAATTGCAATCCTATGAGATACATCAGCAACAATGTTAATGATCTTCTCTTCATTTTGAGAAAGTGTATCGCCAATATCGCTGAATAGAATATCGCATTGAATATATGCACTATGAATACAAATTTGGAGGGATAATAATATGGACATCCATCTGTACAATTCCAGATATAACTATTTGAATCATCCAATATTTTGGCCATCTGGTGTTTTTATTCAGATCAACATAATCGAAATTAATAAATTTTTTTTTTTTTTTTTTTTTTTTTGATGTTACCAATAGAACAAAGGCAAATTCGAATAATGATATCAACAATCCTATTATAGTGGCCAATCCCATCGTTTTTTTTATATCCCATACTTTCAAAAAGAGGTAAAATAGAATAAAGTTTTGAATGAATATATTGGATTGGAATAGGCAATATTGCAAAATTGTGACCCATGATGAATTGGGGAGCCATAGTGCAATGAATTGTATGATATAGATGATATTTATAAATATTACAAAAAAGAAAAATGATGGTAAGTAGATTTGTTTTGATGTGAGTGATGATTCTATTCTCTTTTTGTTGAATTGTGTATATAGTAAAATCAACAATGTTGTTATCCCCACTATGATTATTGATGTTATCACTAAATTCGAAATATTTATCTTATTAGTCGATACTTCGAATGTAGATAACATGAGGGAACAACATTTCGAATGGCATGGTATCTGAGACATTTTTTTTTTTTTTTTATTAAATTTGTTTCCACAATTAATTCTCTGTAGAATTAATTCTTAATAGAAGCATGTATTGTTATTGATTTGTTCATGAGACTTTTAATATCACCTTTATATTTTTATATGAACAAATAATAAAAAAATAAAAAATAATTTGGAATATTCTCTTCCCTTTTTTCTTCAGATGCTGGATAAACAAAACAAAAAATCTGAAGATCAATTCCTCCATTTGATTGTGAGAAAATTCAAACAAAAGATTGGATCTGAATTTGAAAAAGCTGTTATTTCTCCTGATAAAACCATCATAGCTCTTCTCTCCAATGAAAATAGTCTTTCAATTTATTCATTAGGAAGCATCCATGAAATTGGTGGATCATTTTTGAATGGATTCAAACCAACAAATTTAATATGGTATAAATAACAATAACAATAAATAGAATTGTATAAACTGGAAAAATGAAATAAATGCAAAAAAATAATATATAATTATATATTGGAGATCATTTATGATTTAATATGAATACTATCTAATCGTTCATATGCATATATCTATGTTTCAACACTGATATTCTTTATATTAATCATGATTGTTTTAAAGGTTTGATTGGATTGAATTTAAGAACAGATATATGTTGGTCACTCTTAATTCAAAGGGATCATTGTGCTTCTATCAGCTTTTTTTATATGAATTTTCTCAGAGAGGATATGCATCAATTCAAACACCAAAACAAGAAAAGACATCCAAAGATCATGAATCATTGCTTATAAAACTAACTAATCAATCATACTCTGAGAATACAATTTTATGCTACGAAATTTCCACGAAAGATATCAACAAGATTGTGAGTACCAAATTAAAGGATGTTGAAATCAAAGAGATTTTAAAATGTAATATATCCAGATCAAATGAGGTAGTTTTATTGGTATCCTCTTCTGCAGGAAACATCTTGTTGGTGCTAAGACAATTACAAGATTCTATTAACATCTCCAGATGGTTCTCTCCCTTTTCCAATTTTGAAATTTCTTCCATTGAGAATATAGGATCGATAGTATTCAAGGATTTTGTTTGTATTCAGGATTGGTTTCTCCTATTAAGATCGGATGAATCAATAGGTAAGAGAAATTAATATTTTTTTTCATTTATTGACCATTTATTTATTATATTCTCAGATTTCATCAGAAAAGATGGAAAAATCAAAACTACATTAAATGTCATTGAATATTGTTCTTCATTAACAAGATTGGCAAAAAAAATAGGTAAAAACATATAATTGATCTCTTTTTTTTTTTTTTGAATAAATAGTATAACTTGATTAAATCTTAGATTTTGTAACCCAAAATTGGGCCACTGTAAATAAATTCTCAGTGGCAAGGGATTTATGTATCCTTGTAATTGGGTTCCAAAATGGGGAGTTATTGGTCATCAATTTGAATCACTTTTTCGATTTTGCCTTCTCCTCTTCTCTTTCTGTCAAAAACTGTTCAAAACCTTTTGAATTTGATCTGAGCGAATTAAGTTCACAGACAGAACAAAATCAAGGAATCAATTTATCAGAAATCGGATTGGAGCTCTCAGTATCTACTTATAGCTTCTTTGAAGGACCGAAACCTCCTCTTGGTTCAACCAGCAACTACAATAAAATGACTCCTCCTTTGAGCACAGTGATCAACAATGTAGATAAAAAGGAGCAACAAACAGATGATAATGAAGAGTGGTGGGACAAACAATTATATGCGCCTAGATATAGAGAGAGCGAGAATAGCACTTGGGTTCAAAAGTTGGAGAAGATTGAGACAGAAGAAATTAAAAGGGATTGGATCTCGGACTCTTCTTCCAACGTAAAGGAAATCAATGGTTTTACTATTCAAAGTACGATTATTTCTACCACTTCTACTAGTGTTGATATTAACTATCAAATCAGCAATTCTTCGAGTTACACACATTCTTCGGAAGAAAAGGACAGCAAAACCTCTGAAATAGCGGAAAAGAAAGTCAACGAGCCATCTTATATTATTTCTGTAGAAACCAAAATTGAAAATGATGTGAAGGAGCTTTATGTTACTCCTCACTTTATTGTTTATGTTTATAAATACCCGAAAACAGAAATCTTTTTGCATAATAGACTTAATGTAATTTTTTTTTGTTTTTTATTAAAGTGTTTTACTTATCCCAAATAAAAACAGAGAAACACAAATTTGGTTAGATTTGAAGAGCCCATCATTCCTTTGTTTCTCACCGATAATTTTGTTTGGTATTATTTGAGAAAGGAAAGTCTCTATATCCTCTTGAACGGCTTTGACAAAACCCAAGTCATAAACAACATTATCATCTTCCAAAACACTGAAGTGGCAGACAAACTTTGCATTTTGAATGGATGGGATAGAAGAGTTTTGAGGATTAATGCACTTGAACTAGGTTTAAAGTATAGGCAAATCGAAGTAATCAAACCAGCTCTACAAAGCCTTGATCTTGATCAACAATACGACGCTTCTAATCTTGTTTTGGCTTATCTAAAAAATAACACCATCTCAATTCAATCAGAGGAGTTTATCGAACATCTTCTAGAGATTGGACTTGATTTTTTAACTAATGCTTTGACAACTAGAACAGACAATTACGAATCTCCCAATCTTAAAATTGTATCTTCTGTAGAGTCTAAAGATCCAATAGGGATGTTCTCTTCTGTTCTGAATGACATGAGAGAATTTAAGTTCAATTGGAGGAATGATATTAAAAAGAAGACATTGAATAGTGTAAATTTTTTTTTTTTTTTAAATATATTGTTGAGGACAACTTTCTAAAACCTTTTTTTGTAGACAAATCAAATCACCCAAGAAAATTTTGAAGATTCAAAGTCCAATTTGGGCAGCCTCTTTCTTGAAAAAAACGACAACGAAATATCAGAAAATAAGGAAAATGAGAATAGAGAAAACAGATCATTCGAGTCACTCAAGAAATTTACCACTCCCAAACTCAAAAAAGCGATGGAGCTGCTTCCACTTAACTTGGGGGACAACTTTAGTTTGTGGGAACAGAAAGAAACCAACGATGTTGTAAAGGACGCACTCATCAGAGGGAAAATATCTTCAGCAATTGCTTATCTTCAACAAACAAGAACCAACGGTCCTGTATTTAATTTCAAAGTCTTTAGAAGTGCTGCTCTTAAAGTTATCTACCAATCTATAGCCAATGGGGACTTGAATACAGCCAAAGCAATGATCATAAATTTGGGTGAAAAGGTCGTTACTCACTTGACAGAAATCGCATTTAACACAATTAATCCTGAAATAAGAAATTTGATTCTTTCTGACATTTCGATGCAAGAAGTCCAAAACGAGCTCCATTCTCAAGCTAAGATTTTCTCCAAGGAGTTAGAATCCCTCTACCCTGTTCCTGTGTTTAACTTGGAGTATCTTCGTATCATGAAATCGAAAGGAACATCTTACAACTCAAATAGGTTCAGGGTAGATAATGTCAGTGACATTACCCCTTCTACGTCTGAAAAGTATGGTTTTCACTATGTAGAACATGATAATTCTGAATCTTCTTCTGAAAACAAGAATATTTACAAGACTGATATTTACTTTAAAGACAAAATTCTTTTGAATTCTCCTTTCACATCTGAAACTTTTCAACAGTTATCACAAAACTGCAAAAAAGAAGAAAGTTTGTATTCCCAGTTTTCTCTCAATTCAGTTTGCAAGTGGTTGTCCAAAGAGTTTCACGATTTTGATATTAGACAGAGAATTTTATTAGGTAAGGGAGTTATTCCTCTTGAACAATCTAAGACGGTAGAAAATAACACCAACCAAACCAGCGAACAGCTAAGCCAACAAGTTTCAATGAAGGCAAAGCTAAAGTTTTCTGTTTCGCATAACAATTGGAGAAGTGTAACTTCTTTGCTCAAAAATATAAAGCTCACTGGAAAAGTTGACGAAGAAGGAAACTATGTGCAAAGTTTCGGAGAAGATATTGATTTTGTAGATTTCATTGAAAAATTGGTTAGGTTTTCTCCTCTCTTCATTCAAGAAATCATTTTGGATCAATTGGGAAAAAGAGGGTTATTTCTCCCTCAAGAGACCAAATCTTTTGAAGCCCTTTTGAGAAGATTTGCAAAGTCTGGAAAGTTGTTTCACTATGAACATGAATTCCAAAACAAATTGATCCAAAACAATGTCGATCTCGAGAAGATATTCCCAAGAAACTCTGATTTGACCTTGATTCAAAAGAAAATTATTTCTTATTTTTCAGATAGAGATTTACCTCTTGTATTACATGCTTTCTTGGATAGCTATAATGTTAATTTGACCAAAGAACAAGTGCATCAACTACTCAACAACTTGCCAAACTCTGATTCAGTTGATTGGTTGAAACAAATGTTACTGTTCAGATCGGGAAGAGAATCCATTTTTGAAGCTTCATTGGCAAATGCGAAGAGCCTTTTTAAAGTTACATATGTTTCTAACACTCCATTAAGCATTGATACCATGTTCAACATGTCAAGACACTTCATGGCCATCCCCACTCTTATTTATGCTCCTGTCTCTCTTTCTTACATTTTCGAATCAAACAAATCTACCGAGTTGTGGTCTGCAGGAATCAATCTCATCGAAAACAGTGTCAAACCCTTCCCTTCGCTGAAGAGTGCGTTCTTCCCTCAGCCCCATTTGGTTGTCCAAAATAATAAAAATAACAAAGATACCAGGAATCTCTATTCTTCTTTGGGTGATATCAACTTTTTCGAACTTGTGGAGAAGCAATTGAATTTTTATCCTCTTTCTGTTAGAGATCTCAAAAATATACAAACCATTCCTTTTTCAAAGGGTGAGAGCTACAAAGGAATCGAACTCTATGGCGAAGATATCAATGTGTTTTACTTGATTTCAAAGATGAGACCACTGGAAGCATTTTTGTTGCTCAGAGATCACAAAGAGAGTGCAATGGAATCTATAAACAAAGAGAACTACTCTTCCCAACTCACTCCAAAGGATAACTGGTGGGATATCAATCTCATTGATGATAAAAATCTTTTGAATCAGGTCAAACTTTCCGATACCGATCTAAAAACAATCATCCTTGGTGTCAGAAGAATTTCTTTGTTGAATCTCGAAGATGTAAAGATCCTTTCATCATGTGTATTATTTATTAAGATGTTGGGGCTTAGTGCAAAGAGACTCCAAATTGATGTTGCTGCCGCAAAGTTGTGCATCGAGTATTGCAATCATAAATCTCCCAAGAACTTTTCCTACTCTTACAAAACAAACAATCCACCACCTCTCTCAATAGAAAAACTCTTGAATATCAATCTAACACAATTCCAAACATACAGCTCCAACACCATCATCGAGATCTTCTTGTCCTTTCCAAGATCGTCCAAGTTTCCAAAGATGATCAAATCTTTACTTGAGGCCGCTGTCACAAATCTTTCTATGAAGAGTAATCAAGACATCGATTCTCCTAGTTTGAGAAAGGAATCTCCTATCATGAAAAGAGAAACTTTAAACAATTCTGTAACTATTGATTTCTCTATAAGCAAACAAAAGTCTTTCCAAATTGCAACCGAGTTCTGCCAAGTTCACAAATTGGAGCCTACTACAGTACATTTACAACAGCTTGCGAGAGAAAACGATTGGATCAACTTTTTGCATATCTCTCAAACCCAAAACTTTCCCCTAGAAAAAGTCATCCAACTCGTGGTACATTTTACCAACCAAAAACTCAAAGGACACATCGAATCTCTCTTGAAATCTGTTTGCCCTTCTTCAAAGAACGAATTAGATATGGTTCCTATCAGTGTCAATGTTCTCAACTTGTTGTTGTTCGTCATTGAAAGACAAAAGAAAAACTTCAATATCACTTTGACCAATAACATCAAGATATCTCCTCCCAATTTACTACTTTGCTATTCTTTCATTCTTAAAAAGCCTATCTTGTCCATCTTGGCAAACAGTTTCGAAGTACCTGAGTTGCTTTGTTCTGTTGCTTATCTTTACAGCACTTGCAATGTTAATTTCATACCCAAAGATGAAAGTGACAACGAGAATGACAACAAAGATGACAATCAAGAGATTGAGAAATCTCAAACAGATCTGCAAATAAATTTTTTTACAAAGAAGTTGATAGCTTTATGCAAGAAAGGAATCTCCACCAATGATTTCCTTGAAATTGTCATCTTGTTATGCAAAAAGCAACAATTCACTCAAATCTTCCAGTGTTTCAAACTCTTCGGTCTCAATACAAAGATTGTGCTCTTCCTCGAGTTCTACAGAGCTTTTGTGCAATCCAACTTTTCAAAAGCCGAAAAGAGGTTGAAGGCGTTCATAAACATTCTCGAGAACAAGCAACTTGATATCAACTCAAAGCCATCCAATAACTCACAATTTCTTTCAGTTGATAAAGCAAAAGAAAACAACAAGATTGAAGAGAAAGATGTTCATTTTTTGGCCACAAAGTTGATTCAAAATCTCCTTGTCAATTCTAATACCGCTTTTGAGAAATTCATGTTAATCAAGATTTTGGATTCCACAAAGTTGAACAACAAATACTCTCTTCTTTTTAAAACTTTCAAACTCATCGAAAAAACTAATCTCGGACTTGACTTTTTGACAGATTCTCAAACTATCTTGGAAAAGCTCATATCAAGAGGTAAATTAACTTTAATTAAGTGATCATTTTTTATTTTTTATTTTCCGAAAGGATTATATAGTGAAGCCAGAAATTATGCTTTGGAGAATGAAATATCTACAGAACCAATCACAGAAAGCGAGATCAATTCATTGATTAACAAATACAGAATCGGGTACATTTGGCAAGCGGAGACGGAGAGATGCAAGTTGTGGAACAGAATAGACAACATCTTCAGGGAACAAGACTTTCATCCTCTCAAAGCGGGAAAGTTCTTTTATGATAACATCAAAATAAATGAGATCAAATCACTTGGAGAACAACTTGTCTTGTATTCCCTTGCTATGGAATGGTTGAAACAAGATACGAACTGGGATGGAGATCTCTTCGATGAAGATTGTGATTCCAAAGAGTTTTTGGACAAGTTGGAAGTCAAAATATTGTTGCTTTCTGTGAATTTGCCTGCTGATCTTGCTGATCATGGAACTATGGAAGATAACATCAACGAAAAAACGTTGGGGAGACAGATCACCAATTCGATCATCAAGTTGATCAACACTGTCCAACTCGAGAAGGCCCAAAAGGTCTGCTCTTTTTTCAAGTATCACTCGTTGCATCTCGAGATCGCTGCTACCATCGTGAGTATCGCCAACAAATCTCTTTTGCCCAGCGATATCGATCAAAAGCTCAAGAATCTCATCACCCAGAAAGAGCCACAACTCGATATCTCTTCCCGTAACAAACTCCAAGTTTCCGATTGTCTCTCTTCTTGCATGATGGAATGTTTAGACAGACAAGACGGAAACTACAACGAGAACAAAACTCTCCTTCAAAATTTCTGCGACAAAATCATTCTCCAGTTCAAAATCTCGCAAGATCTCTCGATCTCTTTCGAGTCTGTAAATACCAAGGATCCCCAAGAAATCCTCCAGTTCCTTTTGCAAGGAGGCAGAGACTTCTTCCCTCTCGTCAAGGATTTTGTGCGCTTCTACAACCCCGAGAAGCTTTCCTTCCACGTCGCCAACATCCTCTTCAAAGCCATTGTTGAGATTTTGACGGACAAACTCAAAAACTTTGAGGCGCAGCAAGAAGCAACTAAAAACGATTTGACAGGCAAAGACATCAAGTATTCCGTCAATCCTTATTGGTCGGACAACACCTTTAGTGAGTACATTGGTATTTCCACCAGACCCAAGGACGTGGCCGACATCCTTCTGGGTTTTGCGAGAGAGAAGCTCAGCCAAATCACTGAAGAGATCGAAGTGGAGTTGTTGGTGAGAGCTTACAATTGTTACGTGTTGGCTGTATGTGTGGATGGAATGGAACGCACCTTGAAACTTGTCAGAACACGTGTCGATCACTATGTCTCCAAAGAAAAGTTTGAACTTTTGATGCGACTCGCCACGGGGATCAAGAACTACAAGAAGATGACCTACGTCTTCGACATCCTCATCAAGAACGGCCACTTTGAACTCATCATCAAGAAGAACTCTCTCCTCTCCTTCGAGAACAAGACCGAGCTTCAAATGGAGCTGCACAACTTTATGAACATCAACTACCCTGATGCCAATGACAAGTTTGATCTCATGTTCCTCAGTTTTAACATGTGGGGTGAACACGCTCAGATTTACCAAGATACTGCTGTTCATGCTCTTGACAAGTTTATGTGGTCTTCCAACTTTGACAAAAAATCTTTCAAGAGTCAGAAAACTATTTTGGGGAGTCTCCTCGCCATCCAGCAGAAGTTCTTGGACGCTTCCGAGAAGTTTTTGAAGAACAAGAGTTTCAGCAATGCTTCTCATTGTAACGCTTATGCTGAGCTCATCAAGCTGCAAGTTTTGGATATGTCTGTACAATACGTCAACTTGAAGAAACAAAATCAGGTAAAAATGGAAAAAAATTAATTAAAACATAAAAAAAAAAATTTTAACTGAACATTTTCAGTTTTAATTATTGAGTTAAAATCCAAATAAAAGGACAATAAATTTATTTTTATTTTAAACATTTATATTATATGATTTTATATAACATTTTTTTTTCTCAAGGTCCTGGAGCTTTTGGAGAACATCAACTCCTTTCGAAACGCCACCGTTGTTGCCACCGCCTACAAAATTCTTTACAAAACCGAGTGGTACAAAGCACCTATCTACAAACAGGTCGTCGTGTTGGGGAACTTTAGATATTTTCAAGACTTTGTCAAACTGTTTTCTTCCGATTCAAAGAAAATCAGTGAGATCTTTTTGGATGTCGCTGCTAGATATAAAAACGATTCTATTGGGAAGGAGAAGGGTGAGCAGTTGAAGCTTTTGGAGAACATCAAGAAGTTCCTCTCCATGTGCGAAGATCGCTTCACCCTTTATCAAATCGGGCTTTCTTTGGGCTTGGAGGAAATTGTATTAAAAATCAAGCAAGAGATACCTAACCTCCAAGAAATCATAAACAACTTTTGAAAAATTCAAATGGTTTTATTAAATATTTAAAAAAAATTCTGGCGATACTTAATGAAGCATTTCATATTGGACTGTTTGAAAAATGTTTTGGAGTTGATAGTTCAATCAAAAAAAGAAAATTTATTCAATCCTAAATATTTTAATTATCCTATGATTCAGTAATCAAGATTTTCAAAATTTTTGGTGGATTTTAAAGCTAAATTCTTTATCTCTGACATTTCTTTCAAAGCTTCCTTCGTAATTTCAAAGATTTTTTCATCATACAATTTAATCTTTTCTTCTTTGTTTTCTTCATTTTGATTGAAATCAATTTCTATCAGTTTTCCCAAATCAAAATTTAGCTCTTTGATTGTATCATCCAATTTTTGGATCTTCATTTCTACTTTTTTGATCTTTTCGTCATTTATTTCATTTTTGGATGTTATCTTTTGAATGTTTAAGATTTGAATGAGAAACTCTATTTTTTGGATTGCGTAATATCTGCTACGAATTTCATCCCATTTCAATTTATTTTCACAATCAAAAAAGTTGCAGATTCCAAAAAAAGAAAGGAGATCATCTCTCTTTTTTATTTGACAGCCTCCTTTCATCACTATTTCTTCAACGACTGGTCTTACTGTGTCATCAATATTAAAGGAAAGACAAGAAGGGTAAAAACCTAACGCTGAGTTATCAAAATCAATCAATAAAGAATCTCCATTTTGAAAGAAAAGAAAGTTTTTCAATCTGATATCCCCATGGCAATACTCAAAAGAATGTAAATATAAAAGTTGATCAAGAATTTTCATTAGATGATTGATTGTTTTGGGAATGTGAGATCCACCAACAATGAAATCATAAACAAGATATTGAAGATCCTTATGGATGTTGTTCACTTTTAAATTATTGAATCTGTTTTTGGGATTATTTTCGTTTGTTTTGTCAAGTAAAAAGGGAGAATAATATTTCATTATTTCATAAACGTAGGGGGATGTTCTGTAATGGTTATGAGAATAGTGAGTGAAATCATAGAACTTGTAAACCTTTTTCTAAACAAAAAAAAAGATAATGTAATAAATTTAAAGTTTTTTAGAATTTAGATGATACCTCTTTCCCAAATGGGCCAATAAGTACATGGTGTCCATACTTTTTCCATTCATTGTAAAGGGGGAGGGTTTCTAAATAAAAAGGGACAGTTGTGACCATACAATCAATGATACGAGCCAAACAATTTTCAAGTTTTTTATTTTCGTCACACTCACAAATAAGGTAAGAGTATAGAGAATTTTCTTTAACAAAAAGAACGTGAAACCTTAATTTATAAAGTTCTCCATATTTATTTTTGGGATGTTGGTCATCTTTGTTCATGAGATACTCACAGCAAAGATAAGGAGGAACTGGATGTTGAGTGTAATGAGACATTGCATAAGAATAACCTCCCATTTGAAGAAATTGAGAGGAATTTTTGGAAGATATGAAGCCAAAATCAAAAAAGGAAGATATTTGTTTAAGTTCTTTGTTCTTTATTTCCAAAGTTATGTCTACATGGCAAGTATTGAGCTTTTCTTCTTCTCCATTAAAAGTCTTTGAATAATTAAAAAAGAAAGGATGTTGGTGGCCAAATTTAATTATTGTGTTTGCTGGAGGTTGATCAGAAATAGTATTAGAGTTGTTATAGAAATTATCAAAATTAGTACTAAAATAATAGTTGAGGATAATGGATGCTTCGTAGGAATAATGAGATTCTGGAGATTCTTTCAAACGTTTATTATTGTAAATTTTTGGTTTTATTCGCAATATTTCTCTTGCACATAATCTTGCTTTTTCGGAAGGTATACTATTGTTATGATACGCCTCAACTGCCTTGAAAAAGAAGGGATGATGTGATATACCTGTTGCTATTTTCCCGATATCCCTTTCCTTTTTGATTCTAGAGGGATGGATTTCTAAAGATAAAAGTTTGGTAGTATATTCTTTGAGTCTTCTCTGGCTCAGTGTTTGAGAGTTTTTCTTGTTTTTGAAAATTAAATTATTTATAAAAAAAAAAAATGTTACTTTTAACATAGATGAAAGGATTTCGACATCACATGGGTTATACAAAACAGATTTCATTTTCTCCAGAGTTAAATCATCCGTTGAGAAGACTTCTTCCTTTATCATATCTAAAAAATATTTCTCCAATTTGCATTCCTTTAGAGAATCAAAAAGGGATTCATACTTTTTAAAAAAAAAATTTTGTTAAAGGGTAATCTTAAAAATAAACTTTAATTACTTTATAGAAGTTCAATATTCTGAGAAATCTATGATCTTTTTCTTTGACTGCAATTTGGTTGATTGAATTTTCATTGATGTCTTTTTTATGGTAAATCCCTCCTTTAATCAATATGTCGAAAAATTTCTCGCAATCAATCTTCGCCATGAACTCATACAAATCAAAATACTAAAGAAAAAATAAAATTATTAATTATTAAATGCTATAATTTACTTCTGAACGATAAAAAACACAATGAATTGTATCATCCTTTTCTTTGACAGCTAACTCCTTTATAATTTTTTTTTGAATGTCTTGTTTTTTGAAAATCCCTCCTTTGGTCAAAATGTCAAAAAATTCCTTGCAATCTATCTGCACCAAAAACAAATAGAACTCATGGTACTAAATTGATTGGTTAAAAGCAAACAAATAAAGAAATTTTTTTTTTACATAAAAACGATGAAAGAACACTCGAATCTGTTCAATTAAAATAATCTTTATAGATTCCTCCAAATTTGTGTTTAATTGAATTTGAGTGGTAACAAGATCTAACACTGAATATGGGCAATCAAGCTTGATACTCTTGATCAATTTACTATTCAGTCCAAAATCATTGTATTCTTCAACAAGATCTTGAAATTTTCGAAAAAATTCTTCTCTTGAAATGGTTGTATCCTCAGTCATTATTGAGGAAAATAATAAAAAGAATTTTTTTTTTTATTTTTTTTTTTTTTTCTTGAGTTCTTTTTTTTTTTGTTTTGAAAATTAAATTGAATTTAGATCTTAGTTTTTATCAATCCTTTGAAGAAATCCAAACTGTTTCCATCAGGATGCAACTCATAATTGTTCCCTTCTTTGTCCAAAGCCAACAAATAGCCAAACCTAGAAAGACCCTTCACAGTCAAAACCGTGCCATCATCCAACTTTAAAACTTGGCCACTATGAAGCCAGTTAGAAACATAATCATCAACAAAATCATCAAAACCGTTCTCATTAAAATTATAAAACATCTTTTCGAAAATATTAAAAAAAGTCGACAAAAACTTTTCGCGGGTGATTTTTTCGCTTTCTTTTTCAATGAGAGAATTCAGAGAAATGGTGGGCTTTTCGTTGTCCAAGTTGATTCCACAGCCGATGGTCACCAAAAACTGGTCCTTCCAGTAAGTGCTCTGACACAAAATTCCTCCAAACTTGACAGTTCTTTTAGCGTACAAATCATTGGGCCATTTGATACCAACATCTTTTAAATGATTTATCAAAAAAATCAAATTTAATTTAATTTTTTAAAATTAATGATAAAGAATAATTTTGATGAGATTTTTTTAAATTTTGTTATTTTTTTATCGATTTTATAATTTTTTAATTTTTTAGTTTTTTAATTATTACCTATCCTTGGACAGAAGGATTTTATAGTTTTAATTTCTGCAAGGGACACAAGATATTGTAACATTGGCAATTTAACTCCGTCTTCTATAACTGCCTAATTTTATTTAAAAAAAAATAACAAAATAAAAAAAAAAAAATTAAAAAAAAAAAAAATAAAAAATAAAAAAAATAAAAATAAATTAATTTATAAATCAAAAAAATTGAATAAATTTTTTTTTACCCTAAAAGAAAACATCAAACACCCTTCAGGAGAAGTCCAAACATTGGTACCCCTTCCTTTTCCACTAGTTTGGACATCAGTTAAATAAACAAGGCCATTGGAATCGAGGGTGGAGAGAGAAGAGTTGAGGATGGTTTGTGTTGATGTGGTCTGCCTCGAATAGATCAGATTTTTTCCCATCTCCTTTGTTTCAAGATGTGCAAAATAAATTTCGCTGTCAAAAGTTTTTATTTTGACTTCTGGGAGATTTCCATATTTTTCTGGTAATTTTTTGTTTCTCAGAAATATTGCATTCCATTTATTTTCCAACTTGATATTGAAGGCGAAAATGATTTTAATAATTATTTTATTATTGGAAATAGGGTGTAATTATTTGCTTTTTCACCATATATTAAAATATCTTGATTATATGAAATATAAGCATAATAAAATTTTGAATTCATAATTTATCCTTTAAATGAAATTTGTTGGTATTAATATTAATCAAGATATACAGATAATTTTTACATTTTTATTGTCAGGTATCTTTATTGGCTCTATCAATATTTCCTCTTCATTTAACATCTTTATCTCCTTGTAAATGCATGCTATTGGAACATCTACTTCCTTGCTGCTCACCTGTGTTTTGTTCAATTTGATGGTAGATTCGAGCTGTTGAGCGATGAGGTTGGATTCTGAGAGAATGAAAGATAGATTGGGATTATTCAGTTTGAATATCTCATTCTCCATTCTTTTTCCAAAAATTTTTGCAAATAATTTTCTAATTTTTTTTATTTTTTTGAAATTTTATTTTTTAATTAAAAAATAGAACAATTATTGGTTTTTCCTTTCTGATTTGTTAAGTTTGTATAAAGATCAACCAGGGGTTTAACACCCAAAGAACTATTGTCCTTAGAGGTAGAACGAGTGTCAACAAAAGAACTAAGATCAAGGTATGATAAAATTTCCCATAGAACAAACTTGGGAATTTTTTGGTTGGTTTGTTTGAGATTCAATTTTAAAAGGCAAACAAAAACAAAAATACACTCTTGAGAATAATCATCAAAATAAGGGTGATTCTCAGGAGACCATCGCAAGAGAACTTTTCCTTGGTTCATGATAAGAATGTTTGTATCTTTCAGAATGGTAGTAGGAGTAAGTTTCTCAACTCTGTCGCTTATTCCAACTCTCCCATCATTGTTGTACCCAAAACCGATGAGCTCCCCTGTTTTCTTGTAAATGAGGGAATTGGCATATCCAGCACAAACCATTATGATGTTTGGATCACTCATAAGTAATTTGGGTTCAAGAACGCTAGTTTTATCGCCTGTCCCGAGCTGACCATAAATATTTCCTCCAAAAACAATCACGTCTCCGTTTCCTTTTAAAAGAATTGAATGTTGAAACCCCAAACTTATTTGCTTGATATTTATGTCATTCATTATTAATGAGGGCTCCTTAAGTGATTTCTTCCAGTAGTTATTGTTTCCTACTCCCAACAGATCCCCATTTTCTTTGTAAATCATGAAAAAGTCATATCCGCATGCTATTCCCTTTATACTTTCATCTTTCATCAATAGTTTCATTCCACAATCATTTTTTTCTTTAAAAAAAAAACATTTGTTAGCAAAAAGATAATTTTTATTGTAAAGTAGGTACATTTCTGGTACAAAATTATTGAGTTCTGTTTATATCAGATGATCATTTCAAAAATAATCGATTTATTAGATTCAAAGTCAAATATAATATTAAATTTGTTATTTTCAATAATTAAATAAATTGGAATCGATTCAAATTATTTTTTTCCATGTTAAAATCAATGGATCTGTTAAGATTTCAATTTATATCTCAAATTCAAAATCAAAATCAGAATATCTTACCTAAAATTTTTATCTCTCCAAGGTATACTTGACCCATCAACCATAATCCCCCATCATTCTTCAGAATCAAGGTAAAAGTATTCCCACAACAAATCTGTTTGATGTCTTTATCATTAATGATTAATTGGGGTGTAGTGACATTAATAATTTGTTTCAATCCGAGCTGGGCACTTGTATTGGCTCCAAATCCATAAAGATCTCCATTATGTTTATATATGATTGTCGAAAAGGCACCACATCTTATGAATTTGATTCCCTCATCTTTCATCAACAATGTTGGTTGATTCACTAAACTATCTTTTAATCCCACTTGTCCATTTGAATTAAAACCAAATGAATATAATTCTCCATTCTTCTTGAGATAGAGGGAATGCAATTGGCCTATACTTATTTCTATTATCGTTTTATCTTCAATCAATAAAGATGGAGTCAATGTATCTCCTTTTATACCGCATTGCCCACTTCCATTGTTACCAAATACCAACAATTTTCCATTTCCTTTTGGTTAATTTAAATGATTGATTTTAAAATAATGAAATTTTTACTGGTATAGATCAAATTGTGTGTTGAAAAACAACTGAAAAATTTTTTCATTTTTTATTTTATTTTGTAAATATTAAAAACACATAAATTTTCTCATTTTCTAATCAAAAAAAAAGTTTAAAAATAAATAGAATTTTGATTTTCTAAAGTAACTGAAACATTTTTCAAAGTTGCTAACTTAAAAATATTTAATTCATTACCTTAGTTTAATGGAGAAATATTCATGCACAATCTTTAGATTTTATCATTTGCAAAATAGTGCTTTGAGGTTAAGATTATAATTTATTTGTCAAAAAAACTAAAAAATATTTTAATAAATCTAAGTAGATTGTAAAAAAAAACTTTAGTTAGTTTCATCTTTAAAGTCTTTATACTTTGACATTTTAGAGCCAGACCTTGAAGACCCACTCTTCGTTGATGCTTCCCTACCTTTGTTGGGTTTGAAAACAAGCGTGAGACCGAGACAATATAGGAACATACCTTAAAAAGAAAATAAGATGATATGCAAAATAAAATAAAAAAATAAAAAAAAGATACCAAAATAATAAATTCCAAAATGAACCATCAACTTTGTTGGTGTGTTGTATGACTCAATAATGATGCGTGAAATAAATGTTCCATAAGCAAGGAGATATCCCAAAAAAACAAAGAACATCTTGACAAGAAACAAAATGTAGTCATTTTTCTTCTCTTTTTGGTCACTGGAACTAGACTAAAAAATTAACTTTTTGTTTTAATCAAATCGTTCAAATATCAAAAATAATTTCTAAAGGTTAAATGTCATTTAAAATTTTGTTTGAAGAATTTTTGATGAGTTTCTTTTTTTAAAAAAAAAATTACCTTGACAGACATTATCATTTTTGTGAGAAGAGAAAATCTAAAAAAAAAAGCACAAAAAATAAGGCCATAAAGAGCAGTGAGAGTGATGTTGATTTTTCGGTTGATTTGGGGATTAGAAAAATTGTACACCCCTTGTTTCACTCCCAAATAAATCCTCAACCCAAAACAAGCTATTATCACGAATACGCAGAACACATAGTGACCATACTCTATCATGGGTATATCGAGCCCTTCAAAATGATAAATAAATAAATTGGTAAAATTAAATACCTAAATAAAAAATAAAAAATAAAAATAATAAGAATACAAGAGAAGAATTAAAAATAAAAAGAATACAATAACAAAAAAAAACCAATCCAATCAAGATTACCTTTTATTTTGAAGATTGCGAGAGTGAAATAAGCGCACAAACACAATGGTGAACAAACATATGGTCACCGTTTGAATGCCAGAGTAGTATTGGTAGGTGGTGTATACTTGGTGGTAGCCAATAGGATCGAAAAAGAAAGTACCAGATAGAATGCAAACTTTAAAAAAAAATAATAAATTCTAAAATGAAAATTTTATTTTTCGTTTTATTGTAAATTTTTTTTACTTATTATAACCACAAAAAAGATTGCCTTTGGAAATATCTTGGATTCTTCTCTACAAAACTGGATCAATCTGTAAGCTATGGCCACAAGATTGATGAGGAAGATGGAAATGAAGAATATCTGCATGAAAACCACACCTCCATAACTCATCTGCTGCACAGGATTCTTTATCACATTCAAGATGATCTCCATTGTATTATTTTTTGTTGATGTATTCGAATACAATTGGTTCAAAAGATTTAGGGTTGCATAATTGTCTTTATCTATGCATATCGCTGTTATTTGCTTCTTGTATTTGCCATGATTTTGATCTCTGAAGTTGCATGTCTCCCATGTTCCTATTATCAAAGCCAATGAGGCTCCTTGTGTTGCTGCGATCTCTTTAATTCATATTTATCAAATAAAATTTTATTATATAATAATTATTGTGAGTGAACTTCACAATATATTATATTTATTCTTATGAATGGATTTTTTACCTATATGCTTTTCAGTTGAACATTCATTTCCATATTCAACTAGTGCAACATTTCCTGTAATCTTTTTATTAAAATTCAAATAAAAATTTATTTTCAATTTTATATTTCCTTTTTTTCTTACATTATTAAATCTCAAGAGAGAAAATGCATCCAATTTGCACAGATTGAGATCACTCCTATTTTTACTTAATGCAGTTACTGTGAACTGAAGTTGATTGGGAATTTTTTGTTTATTTGCAACAAATGCGAATCCTTCTATTTCGAATGACACTTCAGATTTAGTAATCATTGCAAAAAAAATGATGAACAACAATTTCATTAATAGTTTCATTTCACTATTATTTTGATTATTTTTTAATAAAAATTGTGAAAACATTGAAGCATTGTTTTTGCCTTTATCATAAAATTAAACAAATATTTTAACAACTATCAAATTTCAAATTTCATTTATTTTCTAAAAATAGAAAAACCATTAAATTTTAAAAAGCAAAGAATCATAATACAAAGAAGAAATTCACTTGAGGAGTTTATAAAATTTGATCCGTTTCAAAATATCCTCTGTAAAACTATAAAATGTTTAAAATGAAAAATTAATAAAAAAAAATGAATGATACTCAAGATATAAATTCTGATAAAAAGAAAGACAATAAATGCCATAATTGCAAATTACCCAATGAAATACCAAAGATCCCTTTATATGGACCATATAACTTGAGAGATCTCGATTCAAACAAAACCTATCTATGGTGTTCTTGTGGATTATCCAAGACACAACCATGGTGTGATGGCAGCCATAAGGGTACTTCGTAATTTTATTTTTCACTTTTTTTTTTTTGTCCATTTTGATTGGGTAATAAATTACAGATTCAAACCAATATCATTCAAACCCCCAAATCAAACACTCCATTCAATTTGTGGATGTAAATATACAAGAGCTCCTCCTTATTGTAAGATTATTTTTATTTTTTATATTTCCAAGCAAAACACTTTATCTTCAAATAAGAGGATTATAATCCTCAAAGAATCTAATAATATATCAATGTAGGTGATGGAACTCATGGTCCGATGGATTATAATCCAAAATATCCACCATGCAGATGCAAAAAAGAGGATATAGAAGATCTGATGAATTGAATGGACAAGAAATATAAAATATTGTACATTCCACAACAATAAAAAAAAATTATTTATTATCTTCTTTATCATTACTATTCACATCATTTTTGTCTTCCAAATCTTCGTATTCAATCCCATTTTCATTATCTTCCACAAGAAGATTATTAACATTCTGATCCCTTATGTTGACCATCATCTCCTGGAACTGCTCCTCATCATCAAACTCCAAAGCAAGCAAACCATTCCCCTCCTTCCTATCATCGAAACTGTAGAAATCTATTTTCTGACCTTCGTTGGGATCTTCCATCTCATTGGGATCAAAGGTAGGGGTGGTATCATCCCCTATATCTTGTTTGTCTCCAAAATTAAATGTCAATTGCATCTTCACATTGGGATTAATCTTAATCTAAAAATGATGATGATGTTTGTTTAATCAGATATCAATAATGAAAATTATGTATAAAAGTTGGAATTACGTTGTTGGATTGATTCTTCTTTATGTTTGTTTTCTTTTGATTTTGTTGATTTTTCAATTTGTTTTCATTATTAAGATTTTCCACCGTCTTATGGTTGATGCTGTTCACCCATTTTGGCACATTCTTCAAAGTTATGTTGCTCATTATATTCTTTATTTCATTTATCTTCTCATCTGTCAAATCGTATCCATCTTCCTTCTTATTATCGGTATTATCATCCAAATTATACTCATTGAAATTTTGATAATGAGAATCTCCATTGATGAAATCTGTTCTATTTTTATTTTGATTATTTTCCATAAAATATTTCTATATTTATTAAACAAGATGACAAATATATTTTGGACATATTTGGAAATTTTTAAGTTTAATTATTTGTTCTCCTTTTGTTTAATTTTAATCTAAAATCTTATACTTACTCATCATTATTTTCCATTGGTTCCCATGAATCGTCATCATCGTTTGCTAATGGAATTGGGGCGAATCCTTCTTCATCAACCTCATTGCTAGAGAAGAAATCATTGTTGCTGGATTTGAATTCATCTATGTTGTCATTGTTATTTGGTGAATGGAAAACCCATTCATCTTGATCATTATCTTTATTTTTGGATTGATCAGTGTCCATTTATCAATTTTTTTTTATTTTTTATTATCTTTCTCTATTTGATTAAAATAAAAAAAAAATTCAAAAGAATCTTCGTGAAGATGGAAAACAGCATCAAATTATATCAATCTCTTTATGAATTCGTTGATAAAATCACCCTTGGGAGAGATGAGAGCCACGTAGTTTCACATATGGATAAAGGTGAAAAAAAAAAAAATGATAAAAGAAATATTCAAGAAAAATTAATATTTCTGTCATAGTGACATTGAATTCTTTACAAATCTATTTGGAGGATGATAAAACCTCAAATATTTTGCAGTTAATAAAAAATGCACATATCAAAAATCTAGACACATTGGTTTTGGACAATATTATCCTTGTGGCAATGTTGCATGATGTTGCGGATCACAAATGTAAATCTATTAATTATTAGAAATTTATTTTGGAAATTTTTAATCAAATTTTTTTTTTTAAAAGATGACAAAGAAGGGGTGTTGAAGAGTCAAGTCAAAAGTTTTGTTGAGGAGTTAGTTAAAAACCCAGAAAGAACCGATTTGATTTTAAAGATGGTGGACTACATTTCCTACAGCAAAGAAAACAATGCTATATTAATGAACCAACAAATCGATTTTTTGGGAGAATTAGGAGAAAAGGGGTTTCTGGGTTATTTTCAAATTATTTTAATATTTTTTTTTTTTTATTTTCATTTGTAGTGAGAAACATTGTTAGTGACGCAGACAAAATAGAGGCATTGGGATTAATTGGACTCAAGAGATGCAAGGAATACGGAGCACATAAGTATAAAGAAGAACAAAACAAAGAAATAACAGAAAGCCTACTAATAGACCACGTGGTGACCCACGCAGATGAGAAGTTGTTGAGATTGAAGGATTTTTTCATCAGAACTCCCTTCGGTAAATTGATGGCCTCCCCTTTTCACAATGAGTTGAACAATATAATCGATGAAATGAGAAAAACTCACAAGTTTCCAATATATTTATAATAAAAACGAAATTTTACCTTACTTTTGTTTTTCTTTTTATCATAATAAATTAAAAATAAATTGATAAAATAAAAATTAATTTTCTCAATTGAACTCAATAGATATTCCAATTCATTGATAATTTTTTTCAAATCAAAAATTTTTATTCCCTAGCAGTCAAAAAGTTGAGGCTTAGGCGAAATTTAGGCCTGATAAGGGAACCAAGTCACCAAAACACTAACTTTTTTAGGTTGAATTTAGTTTGAATTTGGGCGAAATTTAGTTATNAAAGTTGGTTCTTTCTAATCAAGTGATTGGTGTTCCTAAATTTTTATGTTATTTGCTGATGGATTATCTGAAGGATGCAAAGACATTGAGTTCGATAAAAGTGGAGAATATCTCTGAGGATGTCGATTGGGATCTTTTCTGTCAATATTTGAATGAAAATCTTTCAATCCAGAAATTAACATTCTCACTTCTTGAAGGAGACAAAACACAAGAGATAAAAATCATTCAACAAATTCTCAATAAGTAGTTTTTTTTTTTCGATAAACATTAGAGATGTTCAAAATTTTACAACAGTTTAAATTTTGTTAGTAAAAATATTTTATCCGCTAAAAAAGTTGTAAATTTTGGACATGTCTAGATAAATATTTTTATTTTTTTATTTTTTTTATTTTTTTATTTTGATATATTTAATTTTTTATTTTTTATTTTTTATTTTTCAATTAATTTCAATAAGTATTATTTTTCAATTAATTTCGACCAAATTTTAATATTTTTTTAATGTTTAGATTAATAAATAATGATAAGATAAAAGAAATATCTTTTGAAGGATTCAATATTGTGGGAGATTTTTCGGAGGAAGTTTCGAAGTTCCTCATCAACAACAAAAGTGTCAATGGTTTCAGTTTCAAATATCCTACGGATTATCATGACATTCATTTGAACTTTGATCCTATTAAAAAAGCATTTATACAGAACAAAAATTTGCATTCCATTTCTTTTGCAGGGAAAAATAGCAGGGACGAAAATCATTACCTAATAGGTAAAAATTTTTTTTGATTTGAATGGTATATTCTTTCATTTTACTGGATATTGAGAATATAAAAATATGTTCCACGTATTTTTATATTCTCAAAAAAATAGACCTGTCCAAATATTACAACTTTGTTAGCGGATAAAATATTTTTACTAACAAAATTTAAACTGTTGTAATATTTTTGGACATCCCTATCAAAAAATAATAATATAAATCATAGAAACAAAGATATGATTGCTCTAAATTGTAACATCTTGTTCCTACAAATCCATCAAACCTGATATACTCTTCCTCTTATTAAAAATTTATAGATTGGATTTGAAAAAGTTAATTATAATATAATAGAAAGAAAAATATTTTATTTTTTGATTTAATTTTGATGCGATTATTGGTTTTTACTGTTTGCTCGATAAAGATCCCAAAAAAATTTCATATAGATTCTATCTAATTTGAGATATGAAATTGATCAAGAAAAAAAAATTTAAAAAAAAAAAATGTCTTGCTTTTCTTTCCACAGTTGTTTTTATGATTGTAAACTCATGGTTTTAATATTTATTTATTCAAACTCAATTTTATTTTATTTTTGTAAATGAAGACAAAGGAAAATTGGTTACTTTTGGATATAATTATTATGGGCAATTAGGATCACACAAATTTTTGGGATCATCAATGAATTCACTGCATGATTTCAAAGGTACGCAAGGAATGAAAGTTAAATTTCATTTTCAAGATAAATTTTTTTTTTATTCTAAATCAAAATAGATGTGAAATGTATATCTTTGGGATGGCATCATACAATCATTCTCCTGAATAATGGAAAATTATTTTCTTTTGGTGTAAAGATAAAATTTTCACAAAAAAAAAATAATTATATATATCACGAAATTTAAATTAAATGAATTAAAGAGAGGAGAATATGGCCAATTAGGATTGGGTAATTAATTTATTTTCCATTTGAAATAAATTGAATTCATTGTTTTAATTTGAATATGTATATTTTAGGTACTTTGTGCAATATAAAAATACCAAATCTTGTCATGCAAGATACTAACATTCAATCAGTGGAATGTGGCAAAAAAAAATTCTTTTAAAATTCATTCTTTTTTATTAATTTTTACTATTAAAAACAAAAATAGGAGAAGTACATACTATTCTCTTGACAAAAGATCACAAGGTGATTGTGTTTGGTTGGAATGAGAAAGTATCTTTTTTTTTTTCTTGTTTAAAAAAAATGAGAATTATAAAACAAAACAAAAAAAGGGTAAAATAAAAAAAATTAAAAAAAAATTAAAAAAATTCATTTTTAATAGGACAATGTGGATTAGGCGAAAATTTGGCGATTCAAAAGACACCAAAGTATTTGGAGAACATCCCCAAAATCAAAAAAATATTCTGTGGACTCAACCAAACCATGATTTTGAGTGTGAATGGTGAGTTGT
This sequence comes from Cochliopodium minus, assembly GCA_024220525.1. Taxonomy (NCBI): domain Eukaryota; phylum Discosea; order Himatismenida; family Cochliopodiidae; genus Cochliopodium; species Cochliopodium minus. The sequence goes on along the minus strand of JAMYWO010000062.1, from coordinate 54,725 downwards.
TTTCTTTTGGGAAGGGTGAAAAGGGACAATTAGTAAAATTAAAAAAAAAAATCATTTAAAAATTGTAAAAAAAAAATATTTTTTTTTAAATGAAGGGTAAAAAAAAAATATTTTTTCACAAAAAAATTGAATTATTTTTTAATAATTTTTTAAAAAATTTAAGGTTTGGGAAACTGTGATAATGAATTCACACCAAAATTGGTTATGGTGGACACTTTGATAAAAAGTGTGTATATGGGAGGCTCTCACACTCTCATCTACAAAAAAAATGGTGATTTGCTTGGGTGTGGTTGTAAAAAAACTCATAATTACAACAAAAATAAAATTTTAAAATTAAAATTTTTTGACTTTTTTAGATAATGAATATGGTCAATTGGTAAAACCTCTTTTCTTTGAATTATCATTTTTATATTTAATTTTTTTTATTCAAAATATTCATTTTGTAGGGTTCAATCTTTTTTTTTTTTTTAAAAAAAAAAAAATCAACTAAGTTAATTTTTAATTAGGAATTGAAAACAACAAAGTAAAATTAATTTTTAAAATAAAAATTTAAAAATATTTCTATTATTTTTTATTTTTTATTTTTTATTTTTTATTTTTTATTTTTTATTTTTTATTTTTTATTTTTTATTTTTTATTNTTGAAATAAAAAATTTGAAATAAAAAATTTGAAATAAAAAATTTGAAATAAAAAATTTGAAATAAAAAATAAAAAATCATTAAAAAATCATTTTTAAAATAATTCAAAAAATTTTATCATTTTTTTTTTACCCTCCATTTGGAGGCTTTGTTCCCTCAAATTAGAGTTTTTCAAGGAGAGCTCCAATTTATCGATTTGAGACGAAAGTTTTTTGTTTTCTTCCAAAAGCTTTTCGTTTTCGAGCTTGGATTGGTTGCCCTTGGTAAGATTTTTGTTCTCAGTGAGGAGTTTCAGGTTTTGTAATTGAAGGTTTTCTATCTTGGATTGCAGTTGCTTGTTTTCTTCGTTTCCTGATATTTTTTTTTCGAGAAGAGAGTTCTGCACACAGAAAAAAAAAAAATGTGAACAAAAAAAATTAACTTGATTTTGAAAAATATATTTTTCAAATAAAAATAAAAATGAAGAAATTTTTTAAAGAAATTAAAACTGATTTTTTTAAAAAAATTAAAACTGATTTTTTAAAAGAATAAAAATTAAATTGATAAAAAAAGTGAATAGTAAAAAATTTTTAAACAAAAGAAAAATTAATTTTAAAAAGTAAGAGGATGATTACCTTGTTTTTTTCCTCCTGAAGCTGTTTGGTCATCTGTTGAATTTTTTGGAGGTGGCTCTCATTGCTAGGAGAAGCCGAGATGAATCCAGATCTCCCAGGAGAAGTAGAATTAGAAGAAGAGTTGTTCGAAGAAGAAGAAGAAGAAGAAGAAGAAGAAGAGGAGGAGGAGGAAGATTTGTTATTATTGGATATAGGTACACTTAATGATGTTTTGTTTGTACTAGAAATATTGCTTGTTGACTCTTTTTTTTCGTCTTTCTTATTGTCCAACAAAAATTGTTTCTTTGTTCCGCATTTCGTACAAAAAGGAAGCGATGCATTCATATGTGCTTTGCATTTGATGCAGATCTCTAGATTTTGTGTCTTTCTGTTGTTGTATTGCAGCTTCGTGTTGTTTATCCTTTGTGAGATCCTGCTCAGTTCGTTTTTTATGTTCGACAGGTTCTTCTGTTCTGGCGGCTTCTGTTCTGGCACTTTGTTGGTTTGGTTTGGCGATTGTCCCAGGAATTTCTGGATCACCTCCTTGCTCAGATCTTCTTTTTTGAATACCTTGAGATGATTTAGTGGCACCAATCCTAATTTCTTTTCAGGAAGGAGATATACCTTCACCCATCCTTTATATTCCTGTTTTTTTTTGCAAAATTGAGTGAATGGAAAATTATATTTTTTTTTTGGAGGATATATTGAATTTATTGGTCCATTTTGATTATCGATTCATATACCATTCATTTCCAAAAATAATATCGTTTTGATTCCTTCTTTTATATTTTTTTTTTTTTTACCTGCAAAATTTCAAATTTTGCTCCTTTTGGAAAACTCAATTCTCTGGAACCTTCTTTGGCATTATATTGATACAATGCTGATCAATTGGAATTTATTTTTTGTTGCAACAAAAAATTTATTAAATTAGTATATTTTTAATGATATGGTTAATTAACCTATAGCAAATGCATCCAAAGCCTTCCAAGATAACGACATTATCTTTTATTGAATAAAAAACTGATTATTTTTTTTTTTTTTTTTTATTAGAATTATCATGGTTTTAAAAAAGATCTTGAAGCAATTACAACTATTTTCAATTTTTAGATCTAATTTTGGAAGGTGGAATTGAAAATGAAATTCCAAAATATATTCAAAAATAAAACCTTAAAGGGACTTTCCAAACGAAAAAAGGATGTATTTCTTTCCAATTCCAATTTTTTATCTTAATTTAGGTTTGTGAATAGAATTTTTTTTTTTCTAGGCTGTTGGAGCTTTGGTTGTTTTTGATGTGGCAAGAGAAAATACTTTTGTAATTCCGAAAAAAGGAAAAGGGAATTAGATGAAAAGGTAAAAATGGATGATCAATATGGATATTTAGTTTGTAAAAAATTTTTAAAAATTTAATTTAACTTTTGAATTCAATATGGAACAGAGGTGATGATATAATTGACAGAAGTATCATTGGAAATGGACCAAATACCAGTAATAGGGTTATAAGAGAAGCCAGAAACGTTGTGCACACTCATATTGCTGCTTTTGATCATCCCCTCCAATTCATCTGGTCTGATATATTTCTGGTGAGAATGAGTTCCCTCAGGGACCCATCCCAAAACCTTCTCAGCTGCTACAATAGAAAATAAATAAGATTTGAGGGTTCTGTTCAATGTGGAAAAGATGAGAGCTCCTTTTTTGGAGGAAGAATCTAGAAATAATCAAAAAAAGTTGTTTGAATGATTTGTAAGCGGAGATTAAATTCATGAATGAAAAGATCAATTGTATATGATAATTTCGATTGTAATAGTATGTTTGTTGAGATCAAATTATTTGGCTTTTATTCCAAAATAAATTATAAAGGTTAATGAATTGAAATTATCGGTTGAAATTTGATTAATTGGAATAGATTTTATAAATAATTAAAGGTAAATCAAAATTGGTTGTTGAATGAACAAATTACCATCAGAATTTTTTTTCACAAATTTCGCGCAATTTTCTACAAAGAATTTGGGATCGTTGACATGTTCTATAACTTCCAATGATACCACCACATCAAATGGATCAGACTCCAATTGCTCAATGGCAGATACTCTATAATCGATATTGGCGAATATCTCAGGGGATAGATGGGATTTGGCATGAGAGATGGCCACCTCTATATTGGATTCTGCTGCATCTATTGCTGTGACTTTACCTCCTAAATTAGCAAGGGATTCTGTTAAGATACCTGCTCCACATCCACAATCCAAGATCCTCAATCCCTCTAGTGGACGGATCACATTTGGATTCCTTTCGAATAGCGTGCATAATTGAGATCTTATATATTTCACTCTTATTGGATTCATTTCTAACAATGGCTTCATTTTTCCTTCAGGATCCCACCTTTAAATTTATTATAAAGATTAGATCCTTTCAAGATAATGCTTATATAGGAATTTGATTGAGTCTTTATATACAAACCATTCTTTTGATAATTTGGAAAATTTGTCTATTTCATGATAATCCACTGTAATTGTGGGATTGGAATAATATCTATTCTTTTTTATGATCTTATTGAATGTTTTGCTCAATTTCATCTCTTTATTTTTTATATTATTTTTCAAAAAACAAAACTTTTTGCATATTAATAAAAAAAAAAAATTTGGAAAGTTACCAACAAAAGAAAGATAAATGGGATTGGAGAGAGCTTGCTGTTTACTTCTTTCATCGGGTCCCACCATGTATATTTCCTCGTATTTCTCTCCTAACCAGGCAGGAGGACTCATCTTTTTACATTAAAAAATTAAAAAATAAAAAATAAAAAATCAATAAACCTTTAATTTATTAACTTTATTTCCAAAAAAAACATAAAAATTTCAGTGTTATCATCAGATGTTGCTGCAACCAATATCATTTCCTCCTTTTTGGTTATGGTTCCAATTAGGCTGTACACAGTATTTGTTACCGGAAGTGGAGTTTCCGAAGCAACTTGCAGGCCACCAGGCACATTTGTCTGCCATTTCGTAACCATTATCATCATAGTAACCATTAAAAAGTGGATCAGACAACTAACAAAAATTAATTTAAAAATTAATTTAAAAAAATAAAGAGCAAACATTTACCATTTCTGTCACTTCGTGGAAAATTATTGATTGTTGATTCTAAAATTTTTTTATTAAAATAATAATTATTTTATTTTTTTAACTGTTATTTTTTCTTACACCACAATAGCGATTTCCTGGAGAAGTTGGTACCACATTTGTAACATATTGGGGAGCGGTACATGAATTAGGACAATCTCCTCCCCAAGGAATAACTGAATAAGGATAATACTTTCCAGCTTTGTTTTTTAAATTTTTTAAATTAAAATTGGAAAAAAAAATTTAAAAAATTTAAATCTATATTTACAACATCTAAACCATGAATGATACCCACAGTAGCTTGTACAAGATCCTGAAGTGGTTTTCATACCTGATGGCAACATGACAACATAAATGTAGTTCATTGAGTTAACATAGTCTTGAGGAATGGAAGTATTAGGGCTGTTTGGGTTATATTGATTGTAGTACATGAAATAAAACCTTCATTAAATTAAATTTATTTTATGAAAAATTTTTTTTTAAAATTTTGGAACGAAATAAACTGTTACAATTCAAGCATTATGGAGTAATCTGAAACTGTAGTATTTTTTGCGTACAATGGAGTCATGTAGTGTACTTGAGAATCAACTCCGAATAATTTATATTGAGGATCTGATCCGTTGATTCCTGGTGCATTTGATGTGAATGCTTTGGTATTTTTCAACCAAAATAAATTTAAATTTTAAAATCAAATTTTAAAAAAAATTTTTACGTCTTTCATGAATGTTGGCATGGTATTGTAACATCTTAAATGGATTATTTAATTTCGATTTTTAACAAACTAAATAGTTTTTTTTACACAGAATTTTCATTGTTTAATTTTCCGTTATTCCAAACAATGAATACCACTATTTTTTTCAAAAATTATAAAACTTTCTTCAAATTAATTAAAACAACTTGATATTTACCTGTTGCATTCTGAAGAACTGGACCTCCTCTATATTTCTAAACAAGTAAAATTAATTTCTAAAAACTTATTGAAAAGATTGGAAAGGGTACCAAATTAGGTGTAGTTGATGCTCTAGTAGCAGATGGCATAGCAACAGAACCTATTGTGAAAAAAAATAGTTGAAAAAAATTTTCCAAATTGTTTTTAAAAAAAAAGAAAATAACAAAATGAAAATTGTATTTACCATACCCATTAATAGTGATAAATTCTGCTGGATAATAGCTTAAAGTTCCCTTCTTTTCTTGTTCCAAGGTTTTCATCACTCTGACATTTACCTTTGTTTCACTCCTGTAGACTTTATTGTGAGATGGTTCTTTCTTTGAGTTTTCTGGTTTGGATGGTTCTGGTGTGTTACCCATTTCTGCATTTTCTCCAACTCCTTGCTCCAAGCTGTGATAAGTGAGAGGATTGAAGGATTGAAAGCTCCATCGTTTAATACCAGCTCATAATAATTTCTTCAGTAGATTATTGTTTCATTTATAAAATAATTATTAAAATTTAATTTCAAAAAATGAAGAAATAAAAAAAAAAAATTAAAAATTAAAAATTTTTACTTGTATAAGACAACAGCATATTTATCTCCCATAAAGATGATTTGTTTCCCTGGTGTTCTCATGTATGAATTGATGTTGATATGCAATGTAGATTCCAGCCCATCAGCAGTAACATTGACATATATGTTCTTCAATCCGTTGAGAATGGTATCTTTTGTGATTATGGATATCTGGACAGCAAACAGGCTGGTATCTATAGTGACAGGAATATTATTTTTAGTTACAAATTGGTTTTTATCATTCACTTTGGTATCTTTCAACAATAATCCTCCCAATCTAACATAAAATGAGTTATGATTTTAAAAATTAAAAAAAAATGAAAAATTCCCCTCAAATTGAAATTTTAAATTATAATTCTTACATTGGAAGATACCAATAATCCACATATGACAAGGATCATCAATGAAGATACCAAGAGGATTTTCTTCAAATTAAAATTCTGCTTTGTCAACGAGCTCATTTTAGAAGCCATGCTATCAATATCAATGTTGCCATCCTTTGTGAATTTTTCTAAAACTCTAGGTGTGTCCAACAAAGCTTCTTTGCTCTTTGTTTCGAGAGGAGAAGATGAATCAATCAAAATTTCATTGCTATTTTGATCAACTGAAGAATCTTCTTCGACTGTATTTTTGTTAACTTCATTATCGTTTTGGTTCATTTTTTTTTTTTTTTTTTTTTTGCCTTAAAAAATGTCCTTTGAAAGAAAATAGGATTATAAATTTTAATTTTTTCTTCCATTTAGATGTTCACTACTTAATCAGGATATCTGATGCAGAATTGCTATAAAACAAATTTCTCATTGGAAAAAAACCCTTGCCATGCTCATTATAGAAAGACATTTTAGTCCAACACTCCTCGTAGCCACTCAAACATGACAAAATGGAAGAACCAATCCAAGTGGAATATTTCCTGTTCAAAGAAGTTTTCACATCGACTTTTACTGAAGGAGGAGCCAAGTTGCTTATTTCTTTTTCGAGTCTTTCTTTGAAGCCTGTAGCCATTGTGCTTCCTCCAATCACATGTATGTTCCCCAACATTGATTTTCTCGTGTCAATGTCACATTTTTGTATTGAATCGTACACTATGTTGTGTAAGCCTCCCGATTCCATTCCTATGAAAGCAAAAAATCATATAAACAATAAATGTAATCCATAAACTGAAAAATATTCTCTATTGAAAAAGTTTTAAATAAAAAAAATTATTTGAAATACCTAACAACTTTAAATTAAAAGTGGGCTCAGTAACTCTAAATTTCTCATTAGCGACAATAATGTTTTCACCATCCGGCAACTCATACATACTCTCGAATTCACCACTCTTGTAATATTTTTCTATTTCTCCCTCATATTCCAAAGCAACAAAGGCAAGTTTTTCCTTGATTTCTTCGACAATTTTTGTTTCACTAGGACAACGAAAAGAGTAGCCTCTTTCACCTGTTAATATTAAAAAATTGAAAAAAAAAAAAATGTAATTTTTTTTCACAGAATTTTATTTTACTTAATATCTTTGTGAGATAATTGGTGAGATCTTTGCCTCCGAATCTGATTTTTTTGGCAGATGGTCTCATTAATTTTTTTTCATAAAAACAACAAACTTGGGTGTAGGAATGCCCTACAAAAAAGAATTTGATAAAAAAAAAAAAATTTGTTGAGAAATTAATTTTATAAAGTATAAAAATCAAAAGTATAAAAATCAAAAAAAATATTTAAATAAAAATGAAATAATTTAAAGTTATTACCTATATCCACTATTGCCCCGTCTCCTAAAGAATAGTGAGCTAATATTGGTGCGGGACATATATCAATAGCAGGGGATAAAAAAGTCTCGAACAGTATCTCGACCATCTTAGAGTGGTTTTTTTTGTTTTCAAAAAGCGGCTCGGAGAACATGTTCTAAAAAAGCAAAAAATATTATTATCAAGAAACTATCATTGGAAAATGACAGTACATAATGCTCTTCGGGTGCAACACACAACTCTTCATTTTTTTAAAATTAATTTCAAATTTTTAATTTTTAATCTAATTTTTAATTTAAACTATTTTTTTTTGATTTTCATTTTTTTTATTAAATTAAAAGTTTTTTACCATTGTAAAATGTATGATGAAGTATCTTCTCCCAATCATCCCCTACCAAAATATTGTTCTCTATGTAGACTGAGCGGAGATTCAAAAAAGAAGATTTGGAAATGGCTTCATCTCCTACCTTTTATAATTAAAAATAATCAAGAAAAAAATTTTTTTTTAAAGTTGAAATAATTACATAACTATCCTTTTGCCCAATACCTACTATACAATTTTCATATAGAGGTATTCTAAAAGAGATTGATTTTAATAAAAGTATTAACAAATGTAAATCTCTCAAAATTAGAGAAGATATTTTATTTTAATTGTATGTCGACCATATTTTAATTATTTTTACCCTATCACATTCTTAAAAACGGATCTAGGGGCATCATCACCTTAATAAAGAATGATAATGATGATAATTATATATATGATAAAATTTGAACCTCCATATCCCGCTTTTACTAATCCATTCCCTATATCCAACACCAAAGGGTGATTTTCATCTTGCATTTTTTTTTTTTTTTTGATTAAATTTAATTTTATATAAAGGTAATAAAACGTTTTAATAATATGTTTTTTATTTTTTCGTTGCTTCTGGAATAGAACTTTTTATTTGGATACTTCTGTGAATTCTCCTTCCAATCTCCTTCCCATCAGAACGAAGTTCATCAATTTCATTCTGCAAAGATTCGTCCTCTTCCTCCTCGCTCTCCAACTGAGACATTTTGGAAGAAAGGCTGTCAAAAGCAGATTGAGAATCAGATCTGAGAGTTTCAATCTCTCTTTCAAGAGCGTCCTCTTCAGGATCCTCTTCATTGTTAGATGCTTGTTTAATTTCTTGTGCACTTTTGTTTTCCTCACTATCATTATCACTTGATACCTCGATGGATTCTTCCTCCTGATCATCATTCTGATCATCATTGCTATGTTTGTTGGATAATGTTATTGAATTTTGGAAATTCAAGGAAGGACCAGCCCTCTCTTCAAAAGTCTTTTGAACAGAAGAAATTTTTGAAAGAAGGTTTTCACTTTGCAAAATTCTGGACTCCAAGGTGCTCTCAAATTGATCATCTAAATCCTCTTCAGAGAGATCCAAAGAACTTAAAACAGTGTTGACATAACCAGGAGTACCTTTAAGACCACGATCACCTTTGTTACCTTTATCTCCCTTGTTACCTTTGTCTCCCTTCTCTCCTTTAATAGAGGAACTATCACCTTCCAAACCCTTACTTCCTTTATCTCCTTGATCACCTTTGTCTCCCTTGCTTCCTTTATCTCCTTTTATTCCTTTGAAACCCTGATCACCTCTTTCACCCTTCAAGCCGATGTAACCCTGATCTCCCTTGCTCCCTTTATCTCCTTTATCTCCCTTGTCTCCCTTCCAGTGACCTTTGTCTCCCTTGTTACCCTTATCTCCCTTGTTACCTTTGTTACCCTTATCTCCCTTGTCTCCCTTGCTACCTTTGATACCTCTGGAACCTTTATCTCCTTTATTTCCCTTGTCTCCCTTGCTACCTTTATCTCCTTTACTTCCTTTATCTCCTTTATTGCCTTTATCTCCTTTGTCCCCCTTGCTACCTTTGTCTCCTTTATCACCTTTACTTCCCTTGTCCCCTTTGTCTCCCTTGCTACCTTTGTCTCCTTTATCACCTTTATCTCCTTTGTTACCTTTATCTCCTTTGTCCCCCTTGTTACCTTTATCTCCTTTATCACCTTTATCTCCTTTGTTACCTTTATCTCCTTTATCGCCTTTATCACCCTTAATTCCTTTATCACCTTTATCTCCTTTGTTCCCTTTATCTCCCTTGCCACCTTTGTCTCCTTTGATTGTTCCATTATCTCCCTTGTCTCCTTTATATGGATCCCCTTTATCTCCTTTGTTCCCTTTATCTCCCTTGCTTCCTTTATTTCCCTTGTCTCCTTGAGGTGTTTCCGTGATATAAGTGATTTCTAATTGCACATATCCCAATTTTGAAGCCCCATTTACTCCAGACACATAGATCGATACCTCATATCCAGAATTTACTTCGACAGTTGATGGATATGCATCTAATAAACATAATCTTGGTGAATTATAACTGCAACTTGGCCCATTCAAAGAATTATCTCTCTTTTTTTTTAAAATGATTTTAATTCTTTTGATTTTTAATTAAATCTTACACGAACTACATGATTGGCTGTTGAAATGACTGAAACTATTACATTTACCCCTGTTACAATTGATGCAGCTGGTATCACATTTTTAGGAAAAGGTATTGTTAAAATATTCGATGCAATATTCAAAACGGCAAAATTGCTTGACATATCAACCTTTTGATTAAATATTTAAATTTATTGTTTCACAATCGTTTAAATTTTTTCAATTTCTTTGTTATGTTAATTTTCCTTACAGTAGTTGCATTATTAGCATCACAAAGATTGGCAAAACTATTTACCCAACCTGATGTAACCTATATTCCATCATTTTTTAATATCTCTTTATGATTTAAAAAAAAAAACTGATACTGGTAATAATCCTGCTCTGCTTTGAAATATTCCAGTGCTGTCGCAATTAATTATGATTGAGGCAGAATGGGAAGGTGAGATACAAAAAGTAAAACATATCAGAAACAAAAAAGTATATCCCTTCATTTTTTTTTTTATTTTTATTAATACATGTCATTATTTTGGCACCAAATTTTATTTTAAAAATCTCAAAATTCCATGGAAATAGATTCGAAAGATAAAATTCAATATTTTTAAGCTATAATCTCCAAATACTCCAAATTGATTTGCTTAAGTAAATTCAATTTATCTAGATTGCTTTTCTTTTCCAAGAATTTACGAGAATTTCAATCAGATAATCGATCCAGAAAGTGAATTGAGATGCCCAACCAATTGATTTTGAAAAAATATGAAAAATAAAAAAAAATGATTGTGATTATTATCTCAATTTTGATTTTTTTTTTGTCAGTCACATCTCAAAGCAATTTAGAACCTGCAGAAACATCTCCATTCATTTTCGAACAAATAATGGTAATCAATTTGAGGAGGAGAGAGGATAAAAGGAAAAATATGGAGAAGAATTTGCAGATCTTCAAGGGAATAATTAAATATGATATCATAGAAGCAATAGATGGTATACAGTTAACTAAAGAATGGTTGAAAGACAATAATATAACTCCTTTAAATCTATTTAGAAGCGAATTTTATGGGAGGATTCTAACAAGAGCAGAAATTGCCATCACATTGAGTCATATCAAAGGTAAAAAATTGTTTGATAAAATTTTGGGCAATTAATGCAATATTTATTAATTCCTCAATTGAATCTGATAACATCTTTATTTGATGAAAAAATTTTTGTTTATTATCTATTCAATTCTTGGTTTTTTTGTTGTTTGATCGATAAAGTTTTAATAAATAAAAATTTCAAATGAAATTGGATAAAATAATACTTTTAATTGAATCCCTTTTTAGTTTGGGAAAAAATAATGGAAACCCAAAAAACAACTTTAGTACTGGAGGACGATGTGATGTTCTCTGATGATTTCATTGAAGAAGCAAAGCTCCACAAAGAAGATCTGAAAGGGAAGTACTATGATCTGATCTATTTATACAGAGCCCAAAGGTTTCCTGAAATAGAGAGAGTGGGTAAGTATTTCATCAAGCCAAGAGGATCCATGTCGACTGCTGCATATATACTATCTCCTTTGGGTATTGAATTTTTTTTTTAATATTTTTTTCATTTAAATTAAAAAAAAAATAAAACATTCATTTCTTTCAAAAAAATAATTTTGAATAATTTTCACACTAACTTTACTTTTTCAAAAAAAAAAAAAAGGTGCGAAAAATCTTTTGATACCTCCTATCAAACAAAACATCATACCAGTCGATGAGTACCTGCCCATCATGTACGGGGAAGGTGTCATCAAAAACCTCAACGTTGTTTTCACTGGTTATAAAAAAATCTCGGTCATTGCTTCGTTGGATGTGTGGAAAGTTTATCCACATCACAAAGACGACATTTACAACAGGTAAAGAAAGAAGTAAAAAAAAAAAAATTTTTATTTTTGAGGATAAATTTTATTAGAGAAAAATTTTCGGACAATGAAAAGAGTATTTCATATGACCTTGAAGATCTCTTTAAAATCCCCAACTTTCTGAAGCATATACACAAAGGTAAGATCTACTATTTCGCCAATTTGGCGCACAATTCGTGCGAAGAACCTTGTGAGAAGATCAACTGTTTCGAGAGAGCGTCAAAGTTCTACGGGATCTCTCCCATTGTCATCACAGAAAATTCAAAGAAATCTCAAATTGAAAAAATAAAATCTATTTCGGAGAATTTCAACTCTTTTTTGGAACCTTCTCTTCTTCAATCATTTCCTGATGCAAATGTGGAAGATCTCATCGTTTCTGTAGTTTTGTATGCTGAGAATTCCTTGTACACATACAACCAATACGATTTCTTGGATGTTTATCTCAAACATTTCAACCAATGTGATCTTGTCTTTGCTTCCCCTCATAATTCCCTTTCTTCTTTTGATTTACAGCATTTTGAAGAAAGTTTTTTCGATGACGAAGTTGTTGACTTTTCAACAGACGCAAAATCCTCCAAAAAAATTTTTCCCAAACTTTTTGTGGGTAAATTTGGATCTATCAAAGGATTGCTTAACGATTTTCTCTCTAAATTTTACGAAAACGAGACGGGAGGGTTTTCGGACTACTTGGAAGATCTGTTTGAGAATGGAAAATTCATCTCCGAAACTAAAAGGAACGTTACACTGGGGAATGACAAAGAAAAAATGCTCACAATCGACATTGATAACAAAAACAATTTGTACTACAAGGTTTCCAACAACAAAACAGAAGATCTCTTCATTGATTTTTATAATGGGAGAGTCTTCGGTCCCAATTCTGTTTATCCTCTCATCTTATATTGGAACAGGTCCGGCATCATTCGAGGCATGCAGTTTGCCAACATCGTGGGTGGATGGAAAATCAGCTCCACTGTTCATCCTCCCCTCAGGAGCCAGTACCGTCTCTCTTTTGAAGAAGATCCCCTCGAAAGGTTTCCTTCCCTCTTTGTTTCTCTTTTCATTGATTCTCCTCTTTTTTTCGAAGAGGATCAAGAAAGAAAGACTGGGGATGAAGAAAGAAAGACTGATAATCATTTGTTTGATTTTCTCACAAAGATGAAGTATCCTCCCTCGAAGATCTTTTTACATATCAACCTCCATCAAAATTTATTCCCTCTCACCAATTCTTCTCTCTTTCGATCATCTTTGCTCAAACTTCCATCCAATCACAAAATTTCGTTTTTCACAGACTTTTCTCGATCAAAAATGGATTCTCTCAAACTTTGTTCCTCAACAAAATACGATTTCTTTTTTGCATCTTCTTCCAAACTCACGAACTCCAACTTGTTCATCAACTTAGTTTCTAGAAATATCTCCGCCATCTCCCCTATTTTATTACAAAATAATATAACCAATTTCTTCGATAATACCACCCTCACTCCTCCTACTTTTTTTTCTGGCGGTTTTGAGGTGATGAGAGGACTTTGGATGGTTCCCATTGTTTTTGACACCTTCATGTTGAAAAACAACGTTTATGACTTTGTCATTGAAAACTCTCTTTCTCTTCTAGAAGGAACATTAGATGGAGAATACCCCTTTTCTTCTTCATTCTCATATTTGTTCGACATCAAACTTTCTCTTCTTTTACTCTCTCAAAATATCATCCCTCAAATTTTAGTTACAGATCATCCTTATGGGAACTTTTCATCATTGCTAAAAAGTCCTTTTGTAAAATAAAACATTTTTTCGGACAGTTTGATGTGTTTGAAATTGAAATCATTTTTAATTTACAACACTTTGCTTTTAAATAAATAAATAAACGATATTTAAATAAATCAGTTAATACACTGTGTTGATATTTAACGTATTCTTTGTAGTGTGGTTTCTCCTACAATTACATCTTTGCTTGATTTTGTAAATAATAAAAAACAAAAGAAAAGATCCCAAAGCAGAGAGAAGAGGGATGTACCCGTATGTTACGGAGGTTACTAACATGAAAACACTCAACACAATGGGGAAAGAAGCTATAAATATGACCATAAATCTGTTTTTGGCAATCAAAAAGGGTCTATGAAGAGACTTTCCATAGTCAGTAAATCTGATAAAAATAAAAATAAAAAATAAAAAAATAAAAAAAAATAAAAATAAAAAAAATGTATTAATAATAAAAAAATTTGCCTCAAAACTATGATGGATAAACACATCATTGTGATCAAAAAGCTGTAGAAGACATTCGTGATGCTGATGATAAGGTTGAAGGGTATGAGAGCGAAGACGAAACAAAAAAAGCTGTTTACGAAAATCGAGACCCAAGGTGTATCGTACTTGGGGTGTTTGTATCTTGTGCAAAATTTATTTTATTTTGAATTTATTTTTGAATTTTGAATTTATTTTTGAATTTTGAATTTATTTTTGAATTTTATTTTTTATTTTACCTCAAGATGGGAATGTCCAAAAATTTTTTGTCGGCAAGAGAGTACAACTGAAAAGATATGGGTAACATAAAACTGGTGAGTCCGAAGGTAGTGCTCATTACAAATGTGAAAATCATCACATATTTCAATCCTCTTCCCCCAACTCAAATGAATAAAATAAATAAATAAAAAATAAATAAAATAAATTATAAAATATTGATTTATAAATATTGGAAAAAATTTTTTTTTTATACTTATTTCACAAAATTTTATGAAATCTCCCGCAACCCTTTATTAATTTTGTTTTACAAGTTTAAAATTTTTTTTCAACATTTTACCAAGCAGTATAGTTATTGTTTATACCAACAAATCCAGAAATGAGAAAAAAAAACTTAAATTGAAGGTTTATGTTAAATTTGTGAATGGGTATTTTTTTTAATTTATTTTTTTGTTTTCTTTTTTTTGTTTCAAAAATTTATTTTATTTATTTATTTTATTTATCAAATTTATTTTAATTTTTTAATTTTTTTTTACAATTAAAACGGAAAGAATATTGGAAGCTACTAATGACTTTAAAAGATTTTTGTTGGGCTCTTTCAACTCTTCTACCATTGACCCAACTCTGTTACCAAAAAAAAAAAAAAAAAAAAATGAAAAGTAAAAAAAATTTAAATATAAATTTAAAAAATTTTTTTAGGTAATAAATAATTTACGAATCATAGTTACTGTTGTTCCATAAACCTATTTTTTTTTTTTTGGGTGGTTTTATTGTTCAAAAATGAATTCACAATTTTTTTTTAACCAATGTTGAAAACCTAAAAATAAAAATGAAAAAAAAATTAATTAAAAAAATAAAAATAAAAAAAAAATAAAAAAATATTGATCAAAAAAATAAAATTTTTAACATCAAAATTAACAAAATAATTTAAAAATATTGGTAATAAAAAAATTAAAATTTTGTATTACCACAATTAATTTTCCCATCCTTTGTCAGAAAAGAAGGAAGGAGGAGGCAACATTACCTAAAAAAAAAGTGATGAAATTACATTATAAGAAAATAATTTTTTTAAAAAAATTTGTTTACCCAATCACTAGGATGGACAAAACCTTTTCCCAAAGACCTAAAAAAATGTAAAAAAAAAAAAATAAAAAAATAAAAAAATAAAAATAAAAAAAAATAAAAATAATAAAATAATAAAAATCAATAAAAATAATAAAATAATAATAATAATAAAATAATAAAAAATAAAATAAAATAACAAAATAATAAAATAAAATAATAAAATAAAATTATAAAAATTTGATCAAAAATCAATAGAAATAATATTTTTTTACCAAAGGTTTAACACACACAAAATGATCATCCAAAGCCAATGCTATAATTCCTAAATGAAATTTAAATTTTATATTTTAAAATTTTTATTTTTGATTTTATTTTATTTTTAAAATTTAATATTTTATTTGTTTCACCTAATTTCATGTAGAAAGACCCAAATAGCTTTGGATCCTCAAAAATACAAATAACTTACATATAATGAACATGACCCCGAAGCAATAACTCTACAAAAAAAAATATAATTAAAGAAATTTTTAGAATATTTTTTTTTTGTTGTATTTAAAATTTTTCATGATTTTTTACATATAATACAACCAATATGATATCGCTGATACGAACGCTACTGCTTCTCCAAATGCAGAATCTATCCAT
>JAMYWO010000062.1:0-12501 GCA_024220525.1 Cochliopodium minus | reverse complement strand
GAAAATATTTATTTGGACGAAAACGATGAGCATCACAAAAACAACAATAATCACAATCAAAGTAAATTTTTTCTTTTATTATTTTCATTTTATTTTTTTATTTTTTATTTTATTTTATTTATTTTATTTATTTTTTTTATTTTTTTATTTTTTTTATTTTTTTATTTTTTTTATTTTTTTTATTTTTTTATTTTATTTATTTTTTTATTTTTTTATTTTTTTATTTTTTTATTTTATTTTTTTATTTTTTTATTTATTTATTTTTATTTATTTTTATTTTTTTATTTTTATTTTTTTATTTTTTGTTTTTTAATTATTTTTTTTTTCATTCTGAAAAAGGCGGCTGTAATTTTTAATCTTTTGGGGATCACTTTCGTGGCCAATTTATCTACTATCATTACTCCCTTGTCATTACTTCCTTTTGGAATTATGTTTGTATGGGCTGCAGTTGCAGGTAAGACATAAAAATTTTTTTATTTTATTAAAAAAAAATATTTTGAAAATTTTTTCATGTTTTTAATGTTTTTTTTCAATTTTTTTTTATTTTAATTTTTTTAATTTTTTTTTATGAAATGTAAAGATTTTTTTTGAGATTATTTAAATATTTTTTAATTATTTTTTACAATTTTTTTACATTTTTTTTTTAATAATTATTTTATTTTTTTAATTTAAAATTTTTTTAAAATTAAAAGATTTTTTTATTGGATTAATTTTAAATATTTTTTAATTATTTTTACAATTATTTTTTTATAAAAAAAGGAAAAATGGATGTGAAAGAATGGTTTATTTTGCCGCCAAGCGGATTTTTTTCAGATCATATGGGAGTTCTCCACTTGGCCTCCGCATTGAACATTGCCATCTGGGATTTTTCAGGGTATGAGGCTTTTGCATCCCTCATAGAACAACTAAAACAACCCCACTTGTTGAAAAGAGGTAAAGTTAATTAAAAATAAAAATAAAAATAAAAAATAAAAAAACTCTATAAAATATTTTAAAATTAAAATCCAAAAATATTTTCAAATTAAAATTTTATTTTTAAAAACATTTTTATTTTTTTTTTTATTTTTTTTTCAATTTTTAGGATTTTTCATAACGAATGTATTCATTGCTTTCACATATATCATCAGTATTTTGAGTTTCATATCTGTTTCTAAAAATTGGTCAGATTGGCAGGTATAAAAAAAATATTTTTTTAATTTAAAAAATTATTTTAATTTTTTTTTTAAATTAAAGAAAATCAAATATCAAATTTTCTTTAAATTAATTTTTTAGATTTTTAATTTTTGAATCAATTTTTTGGAAGGTAGGGGATTTTGCTGTATTTGCAGGGAAATTGGCAGGAAAACCCTTTTTGTACATTATGGCCATCTCTGCTATTTTGGGTTTATTTATTAGGTAAAATTTTTTTAAAAAAAATTGGATTGATTTTTTAAAATAAGAAAGAATAATTTCAAAAAAATATTTAAAAAAAGTTTAAATATTTTTTTTGAAAATTTTTTTTTCCGTTTTAGTATTGTGGGATCAATGGTGACGAGATCGTATTTGATTGTATCTTTGGGAAAGAAAAATATTCTTGACATCCCTATCCTCAAATACCAAACTCCTTATTTCAAAACTCCCTGCGTCTCCATTTTGATTGTTGGAGCTGTTCAAATAACGTGATAAAAAAAATTTTTTTTTTTGAACATATCTTTAAATTAACAATAAAATTTTTAAAAAATTTTTTTGCAGGTGTATATTTATACCATTTTCAGTTTTAGTAGAAATCATGAATGTGTTTTATAGCTTTGTTATGATCGTTTTGTGCCTTTCCTTCCTTAATCTAAGAAGAAAAGGATTCAGTGACAGTTTGGAGCCAGGATACAAAGCAGGAAACCACCCCGTCACTGTATTCATCATCGCAGCATTACCCATTTGTACAAGTTTGTTGATGATAGTTTTGAGTGTTTGGAAGAGCTATTTGCCTTTGATTATTGCTGTTGTTATGATTTTTGTTCTCACTATCTTGTATCTCATTATGAAAAAATGTAGATACGATAAGAAAGTTCCAAAATCTTCTTTAAACTTTAACTAAATTTGTTTTAATACATAAAAAATTTAAATAAATATTGTGAAAAATTTATTCTTGTTGGTTTTTTTTTTCTTTTTAAAATTTTTTTTTTTTTTATTCAAATCCTTTTTATTCTTTACATATTTTTTCAATTTTATTTTTCTTTTTTCTAATCATCCGTGTCCATAATTATTGGGTTGTATTCTTGATCATTGGGTTTTTGAATTTGTTTGTGTTTCTTTGAGAAGGATACTTTCCCGCACTTTACCAAAATCAAAAATATAATTACAAAAATGAAAGTAGCGGTGAAAAACCCCAAAGCAACAGGAAAAATGAAAAACTTTTTGTTACTGAACAATAAAAGATAGTTAAAAAAAAAAAAAAAAAAAAATAATTTTAAATATTATTAAAATTAAATTACATCGGAAAATCAAAATAATAAGAAAAAGGTAGAGTGGCATCACTTATCCATAGATCAGAATTGGGGAGATCACTTTTGGTTACAAACTGGCAGTTAATGGATTGTTGGATGGATAGGGTGGAAACGTTGTTTGAGCTGAGGCGAAGGAAAGAGGCGAAGGGAAACGAAAACTCTATCTCACTTTTGTTTTTTGAAAGTGCAACTTGCACATCTCCCAACAATGATCCGTCTGAATGATATCCACTATTTTTAAAAAATAAGAAATGAGATTCATTTTTTTTATTTTTATTTTTTATTTTTTATTTATTTTTTATTTATTTTTTATTTATTTTTTATTTATTTTTTATTTATTTTTTATTTATTTTTTATTTATTTTTATTTATTTTTTTAAATTTTTTTAGTTCATTAATTTTTTATTCTTTAGTTTTTTGAATCACCCATATTGTATAAAGTTTTGCAACCAACCAAAATCGTTGCACCAAACATCGTTGCAGAAAACTCTGTCCAATTCAAGAAATTCTTGGATGAACGCTACTCCCCTGACCAAATAGATTTCATCAACCAATGTGGTTCACTTACAAATGGGCTGTGTCTCTTAAAAGGGTTTGAAAATTCCCTCTTTTTTTATTTTTTTTAAAAAAAATTAATTTTTAAATTTTTGATAGATTAACTGGAACTGGAAAAGTAAAACATCTTTTTTTATTTTTTTTTTTATTTTTTTATTTTATTTATATCATTTTTTATTTTTGTTTTTTTATTTTTATTTACTTGTTTTTTGTTTATTATTTGTTAAATATTATATTCTCATCAATATTTTAATTTTTTAACAAAAAGTGCTTTTCTTTCAAACAAAATTTGATTTCTTTATTTTTTATTTCTATTTACTTATTTTGTTTTTTAATTTTTATTTACTTGTTTTTTGTTTATTATTTATTAAATTATTTTAAAAAAAAATATTTATATTCACGTCAGTATTTTATTTTTATAATGTTCATTCTAATGAATTTTTAACAACTTATTTTTGTTTACATTACTATTTTATTTTTTAACAACTTATTTTTATAAAAAGACCAAAATGATACCAGGGATTTCCAGCAGCTTATTTCTTAATGACTCCAACCAAAACAGGCAAATGATCCTCATCATCGCCAAAAACACCAGCTGTTGTGAAGAAATCATGGACTATCTCCTCAAAAACTTTTTCTACAACAACCAAAAAAGAAAGTTGACTAAAGATAATATTACATGTGCTTCGTATTTAATTTTTGATTATTTTACTATTTTTTTTATTCTTTTTTTTACATTTTTAATTTTTATATTTTTTTAATTTTTTTTGAATTATTTTTATATTTTTTTTCATTTATTATATTTTTATTTAATTTTTTTTTTTAATTTTTTTTTTTTGTTTAGCAATTTGCATGAAAAATATTCCGAATTTAACTTGAATAACAAGATTGAGGAAACTCTGTCAGAGAACAAAAAGTTCACCACAGAACTTCGCAAGAAGATTCTTGCCAACAAAGAAAACAACCAAAAAAAAATTGAAGAATTGTAAAAAAAAATTCACTAATTTATTTTTTATTTTTTACATTTTTAATATTTTATTTTTAATATTTTTTCATTTTTTAATATTCTATTTTTTTATTTTTTTTTTTAGGAGGAGAGCCCATTCAGAAGAACTGAAAAAACAAATCGAAGAAAATAAAATCTACATTTCAAAGTTGGAAGAAGACGAGATCATGAAAGAGAAAGAGTACCAAATAAACAAAAAAAAGAAGAAAATTCAAGTCATTCAAAAATCAAAAATTGTTATCACCAAATGGGAGGACATTAAAGTAATAATTTTATTTAAAAATTTCGTTTTAAAAATTATTTTATTTTATTTTTTTATAAATTTTTAATTATTTTTCATTTAAAACTTTTCTTTCAAAGAACATCAAAAGCAACCAAATTAAATTCAACGCAGTGATCATTGACGAAGCACACCTGGTCTCAGAGCTTGACAGCATCCCCGCCTTCAACTTTGGAGCGCAAAAGGTTGTTCTTCTCAGCGACACCTTCGGCTTTCCCACCAGAAAAAACTATGAGAAAACTCTTTTTCATCGTTTCGAAGAAGTGGGGTATAACCCATGTACAACTTTAACTGTACATCATAGGTTACATCCTTTTGTTATGGAATTTCTTCCTTTTTTTTATCACACAAAGATGATTGATCAGAATCCCAACCTGATCTTTCAAAGATTTAATTCCAAATTTTTCCCTTCTTTGTTGTTTATTGAGTCTTCTTTTAGTTTTGAGATCAAGCTGGTCCACCATTTGTTTTCCAGGATCGAGGGTGAGGGTTTTGGCCAGGAAGTCACCCTTGCTGTCATCACTTTTTCTCAACAGTTGAAGGATCAGTTGCTTTCGAACTTGAATCAAATCAAATTCGATAATGTTAATCTCATTATTGATACTGTTGATTCTTTTCAGGGCAAAGAGGCTGACTTTGTCATTGTTTGTACTGTTGGTCAGGATTGTGAAGGTTTGGATGATCCTCATTCTGTTCTAGTTTCCCTCACCAGGGCCAAGTCTAGTCTCATCATCCTGGGAGAGTTCAATTTTCTTTTGAAGCTCAATTCTTGGTCCAAGTTGTTGAATCATTTGAAACAGCAAGGACCGAGCTATTTCAAGAATCACAATGAATACATCTTTTAAAAAACATCCAAAAATAATAAATTATTTAATTTTTTTAAAGTTTTATTTTTCAAAAATAAATTTTCTTTTTATAATTGTTCATCATGTTTCAATTCTTTGATGGTTTGCAAAGACAAAAGACAACCCAAATCACTTGCTTTTGTGAAATACTCAATCGCCTTTTTGCTGTTTTGTCTCACTCCCTTGCCTCTTAAGAAAAAGAAACCCAAACAGCGATAAGAATAGTGATCACCTGCCTTCAAATAATAATCTATTGCCTTATTATAATCGCGCTTGACTCCACTACCTTTAAATTTGTATTTTAATAAAATTTTTTTTTTTAATTTTAATTTTTAATTTTTTATCAAATAATTTTTTTATTACCCTTCTCGTATAAATTAGCGAGAAACCTGTATGAAAGATTAGCACCCAACTTTGCAGATTTCTCATAAAAAGAAAGGGCCTTCTCCAAATTTGTTTCTAGAACTAACCCCTTTTCATACAACATCCCAACCACTTGTATCAAGAGTGCATCTTCGCTGTCATTTGCTTTTTCTACCATTTTCAAGCATAATTCTTTTTCTTGTACCACTTTCTCCTGAAAAAAATAATTTATAATATCTTTTAATTTTTAATTCCTTTTTTGTTTTTTGTTTTTTTTTGTTTTTTATTTTTTTTTATTTTTTTTATTTTTTTTATTTTTTTATTTTTTTATTTTTTTATTTTTTATTTTTTATTTTTTATTTTTTTATTTTTTTTATTTTTTATTTTCATTTTTATTTATTCTTACAAGCAAGACATTGAACAATTTGTAAGAAGTGTAATCGCCGAGATTGAAGGAACGAAGAAAAAGGAAAAGAGCCTTCTCCAAGTCCTTCTCTATTCCCTTCCCTCTCTCATACATGATTCCCAAATTTTTCATGGAGCTTACGTCACCTTTTTAAATAAAAATAAAAAGAAAAAGAAAAAGAAAAAAATAATATTGATAATGAAATAATTAAAACAAATAAAGAAAAAATAAAAAGAAAAATAAAAAATTAAAAAGAAATTACAATGATAAAAAAATAATTTTAATATTTCAAATTAAAAGAAATTGTAAATAAAATTTCTTTTTAAAAAAAAATAAAATTTAAAAACAAAAAATAAAACAAAAAATAAAATTTAAAAACAAAAAATAAAACAAAAAATAAAAAAAAAAAATATATATATCTATTTTGATACCCAAATCAACAGCGAGAGAATAATAGTGAGCAGCTTTCTTTAAGTCTTCCTTCACCTTCTCTCCCTTTTCATAAATAATTCCCAGTGTCCTCATAGAAAAACTGTCTCCCAAATTTGCTGCTTTTTCAAAGTATTTGATCGACTTGGTAACAAAAAAAAAAAAAATTTAAAAATTGTGAAGATAAAAAAAATGAAAATACAATGAAATAAAAAATATTTCAAAAAAAAAAAAAATACATGACAAATAAAAAAATTAATCTAATAAAAAATTAATCTAATAAAAAAAAAAAAAAAATTGATGAATAAAATCAAAAATCAAATTTAAAAAATGAATAAAACAAAAAATAAATTCAAATTAAAAAATAAAAAAAAACAAAAAATAAAACAAAAAATGAAAAAAAAAATAAATTAAAATTAAAAAATTGAAAAAAAAAATATCAAAAATCAAATTTTTTTATTTTTTTTTTTTTTACTTGTTTAATATCCTTTTTGACTTGACCCTTTCCGGTTTCGTAGATGTTGGCAAGAGCCACGATGGAAGAGAGGTTTCCTTCCTTGGCTGACTCTTTGTAGAGCTCCACTGCCTCTTCGACATTCCCCTCCTTCTCTATGTTCAATGCTTTTTTTGTTGATGAGTCTGCTCTGATGATCGCATTTTTTTTGTTTGGTTTAGTGTCTTTTCAAAAAAAAAAAAGTTATGAAAAAATAAAAATAAAAAATAAAAAAAAAAAAATGAATAAAAAAATAAAAAAAAAACAAAAAATGAAATTTTAGTAAAAGAAAAATAAAAGCAATCAAATAAATATAAAATAGAAAATAAAAATAAAAATAAAAAAAGAACAATTTTTTTTCAAAAAAATTAAGAGAATAAAATAAAAAAATAATAAAAATAAACGAAACTAATTTTAAAAAAAGATTACTTGTGGGAGATATCTTTTCTTCCTTTAATTTTAAATATAATTCAGCTTGTTGGGATAATTCCTGAGATTTTTTTTCATCTTTTTCCACACCTATTTAAATGAACAAATAAAAAATATAAAATAAAAAAGATAACATAAAAAATAAAAAATAAAATTTTAAAATAAATAAACACAATCAAGTAAGAACAATTGATCAAGGATTGAAAATAAAAAAATAAAAATAAAAAAATAAAAATATAAAAATTTAAGAAATAAAAATAAAAATATAAAAAAATTTAAACCCTTTCCAGTTTTGTAAAAAGAAGCTAAAATTTTGGTGGCAATAGGATCTTTGTTCTCGCGAGCCATCTCGAAGTATTTGACAGATTCAACTGGTTGGTTCTTTCTTTCGTAAATGAATCCCAATGATCTCATTGAAAAAATGTTTCCAGACTCAATTGCTTTGAGGTACAATTCTATTGCCTTGTCCCAATTTCTAGTCCTTTAAAAAAAAAATTGAATAAAAAATATGAAATAAGATTAACTAAAATCAAAATCAAAATCAAAATCAGAAAGTTTTGTTAAATAAAAAAAAAATAAAAAATAAAAAATAAAAAACAAAAAACAAAAAACAAAAAACAAAAAACAAAAAACAAAAAACAAAAAACAAAAAACAAAAACAAAAACATAAATAAATTGTTCTAGTTATGAAAATCAATAAAATAAAATAAATAAAAAAATTAAATAAAAATAAATAGAAAATAATTTGTTAAATAAAAATAAGTTTTATAAAAAATCAAAGCGTAATATATTTGAATGAAATCAAATGAATTGTAATCACCTTTTGGTTCCTTTCTCATATTCAATCGCCTCTTGGACAATCTTATCAACACTCCCTTTATGAGACTTGAATTTGAGTTGATCCTTCGAAATTTGATCTCCCCTTTCCGCTGCCATTCCGAAATACAGTTTTGCCTTTTCACTACTTGCTTCTTTAACCAACTCCCTCGAATGTAAGAATCCCAAGTTTCTTTTAAGTAAAAAAAAAATGTTGGATTTAAGACTGTACAAAATACAGATTTGTTTCAGTGAATTAAATCATTAGTAATTAAATTTAAACTTTTTCAACCCCACTCAATAAATTTTTAATCAAATAAAGAGTATATCAGGCAATCATATCTTTGTTTCTATGATTTATATCAATCATATTATTATTTTTTTGAGGATATAAAAATACGAGGAACATATATTCATTATATCTCATTGATTTACAATGGGATTAAAAAAGTTGATGTTATTTTTAAAATATTTTGAAATCCATTGAGAAATATTCGACATATAATTTGATTTATTTATATCAGATCTATATGTTCATTTCTGATCAAATAAATATCTTATTTTTAATATCTTGTGAATGTTGGATAAATGATTTACTCAAAGAATATGCACTTTGATGATCTGATATATTTTTATTGAATTTATTCATGTTCACTTACCTCATCGAAATTACATCTCCCAAATTAACTGCTATTTCATAATTTTCTTTCGATTTTTCAAATTCTTTCTCTTGAGCCAGTTTGATTCCTTCTTTTCTATAGAAATCGGGATTTTGATCTTTGATTGTTGTTTGTGATTCTACACAATAGAATTGAACTTGAAAAAGATTTTTATTTGAGAGATTGTAGGAAAATCCATGTTTTGCATTATTTAGGGGCAGGAAAATTGTATGATCTTTTTTGAAAAAATTGAGATTAGAAAAAAGGGTTGATTTGTGTTTTGGGATGATTTTGAGGATGTTCAATTTTTTCATTTTTTTTTTTATTTACTAACCAAACCCATCTTGAAAGACAATAATTTTTAATTATATTTAAAATTTGTAAGCTGAATTGAGAAGATCCATCAAGATTCAAAAATTATACTTAAAAGAATATGAGTTGTTGCAAAAATAATATTTATTTGGGAAAAAATGAAGAAAATTTAAATTAGAACCAAAAAAAAAAAATTTGAAATGAAGAACCTTATTCTTTTGTTGGAGAGAAATTTTATCAACAAATTGGAAAAAAATGAGAAGGCAGAGTTATTCACTGTAGATTCTGATAAAGGAATTGTATATTTTATTACAAACACATTGAGGATATTTGGAGTTGATAACAATGGAAAAGTACAAATACACTTTATTAAAGTTTATTTACTCAATATTAACTTTATTTTAAAGATAATATATCAAGAAGATTTGAAAGGGATAGATGAGGATATCACAGATAAAAGTAGAATAAGTGGAATTCAATATGTATCAGATTTTAATAGTTTGGTTGTATGTACAAAGGAGGGAGCATTGATACAAATAATGTTGAATGAAAACAAAAAAGAAGTTGTGGGGGTATTAGATAGTGGGATCTATAGCATGAGCTGGTCACCTGACAATGAGATATTGATAATTGCTACGGGAAACAGCACCTTGGTTGCAATGAGCAATGAATTCGATATGATCAATGAAGTGCCTGCTGCACCAATAGATAAGGATAATGTGGGTAAAATAGAATCAATAGAAATAAGCTGGAGAGGGGATGGGAAATTTTTTTGTACAAACACATTAGAGAACAATAAACAGATCTTGAGAGTATGGGAGAGATCATGCACATTGCATTCTGTTGCAAAAGAAGAGAAGGATATGAGCGGGAATGTGTTTTGGATGCCATCAGGATCCATCATCGCTTCTTCCAACAAAAAGCAGATTATCTTCTTCGAGAGAAATGCACTAAGACATTATGAATTTGATTTGAGGGAGAATGAAGACTTTGAGGTGTTGAACATCCAATGGAATTCTGGATCTGATATTCTGGCAGTATTGTTGAAATCAGTCTCTACCAATCAAAAGACCGTTCAATTATGGACAAGAAGAAATTATCATTGGTATCTCAAACAACATTTGATCACCTATAATCGTTCCATCAGCCAAATTAATTGGGATGTAGAGGATTCAATGTTGCTCAGAATTCTTTTCGAAGATGGTTCAATCTATCGTTATAGTTTCACTTGGGATTATAATCTCAGCCAAACATTATCCAAGGAGAATTTATGTAATATAGCAGTCATAGACGGAAGTATATTTTTTATTTAAAGTAATTTTTTTGTTCATTTTAATGTTTTTTTTATTCAAAAAGAAAATCTTTTGTTTACTCCCTTGAGAAATGTGGTAATCCCTCCTCCCATGTCTGCAAGCAAAATAGAAGCAGATTCCAACATAGTAGGAGTTTCTTTTGCTTCAGATACCACCCACCTTTTGGTCCACACCAACAGATCCATTTCTGTCTACAATTTTCCACCACAAAAGGAAAAGTTCAACCACAACAATCCTCCCCTTCTTTTGTCCCACTCCAACTTGAAAGATCAGCTCAACATTTCTCTCTTGAGACAAATTCAACTTTTAGAAAACTCATTTATCGCAGTAGAAAAAGGAGAGAACACAGACAACATAGTGCAAGTGTTTTACACAATAGAAAAGGGGACCTTCACCAATCTCAAAGTCATCCGCACCAATGTAGTCGCACCTGTCTTTAAGCTTTACTCCAACCCAACTACTGAATCCATCTTTATCGAGCTTTTTGATGGTACTATCAAGGAATACATAAACTCTAGCGATGATTCTGCAGAGATTGAAGACTTAGTCATTTTCAATGGGAAACTTCCTTCACCCTGCCCCATTTTCTCTTCTATTGTCTTTGAAGGAGAAGAGTACATCATTGCTTTGTCTAGAAACTACAAGTTGTACATCAATGGTCACGTCATCAGTCCCAACTGTAACAGCTTCAAGGTTCACGAGAAGTTTTTGTGTTACACCACCTTGGACAACAAAATCAGATTCATTCATTTGCAACAATCTTTCAACGAAAAAGTTGGGGAGATAGGACCTAATGACATTCTCCACTCTTTGTCAAGAGAAGTTGAAGAAGGTAATTTTTATTTTTTAAAAAGTTTGATGTCTTATTAATTATTTTTTATTTCAACTGTGGTTTTATTTTTATTTTTTCTTATTTGTTATTTTTGATTTTTTTTTTTGATTTTTTTGATTTTATTTTTGAAATTTATTATTTTAAAATTTGAATTAATATTTTTTTTTTAGGATCTTCTATTGTTTGTGTTGTTCCATATGACTCCAAAATTGTTTTGCAAATGCCAAGAGGTAATTTGGAAACTATCTACCCAAGGTCTCTCATGTTGGAGATGATCAGGGGCATGTTGGACAACAACGAGTGGGACAGAGCGTTCGAGTTTATCAGAAAACACAAAATAGATTCCAATTTTCTTTGTGATCACAACTTGGAAGCTTTTTTGAAGAACTTGGATCAAGTAGTCCAACAAATTTCTACATCATGGTTAAACATTTTTATTGCAGAGTTAATGTAAATTTTTTATTTCTAGCACTATTTTCATTATTTTTATTTTTTTACTTTTATTTTCACTATCTTTTCTATTTTATTAAATTTTGATAGTTTTAATTTGATTTTATTTTTATTTTTTATTTTTTTTTCACTTTTTTTTACTTTTTTTATTTTTTTTTACTTTTTTTATTTTTTTTACTTTTTTTATTTTTTTTACTTTTTTTATTTTTTTTACTTTTTTTATTTTTTTTACTTTTTTTTTTTAATTTTTATTTTTTTATTTTTTACAAAATTTTTTATATAATTATCATAAATCTATCTACAGAGATGAAGACGTCACCAAGACAAAATACGTGAGATGGCAAGCAAAGAAAAAAGACGTGCACTCCATCATGGAGGCAGCCAAACACGACCCCATCACGCCAAAAGAGGGCAAAGTCAACATGATCTGCAGAGAGCTCAGAAAAGCGATGAGCAACCTCGACGAGAACAAGTTCTTACATCCCATCCTTTGCACCTTTGTTCGTAACGAGCCACACATGCTTGAAGAAGCTTTGTTCTTGATCAACAAGGTGAGGGAGAGCGAGAAGAAGTCGAATGTGGAGTCTCAGGCTGAGAAGGCTTTGAAGTATGTCATCTATTTGGTCGATGATGTCAATGGTCTTTATGACGTTGCTTTGGGCACTTATAACTTTGATCTCGTCTTGATGGTTGCTCAAAAGACTCAAAAGGATCCCAAAGAGTAAAAACCTTTTTTACTATTTATTATTTATTATTATTATTTTTTATTTTTTATTTTTTATTTTTTATTTTTTATTTTTTATTTTTTATTTTTTATTTTTTATTTTTTAT
>JAMYWO010000061.1:153702-182812 GCA_024220525.1 Cochliopodium minus | reverse complement strand
AAATAAAAAATAAAAAATAAAAAATAAAAAATAAAAAATAAAAAATAAAAAATAAAAAATAAAAAATAAAAAACAAACAATACAAAAATAAAAAATAAAAATAAAACAAAATATCAATGAAAAAATAAAAATAAATAAAAAATAAAAATAAAATAAAACTAAAATTAAAAAATTTAAAAATAAAAAAATAAAAAATAAATTTAAAATAAAAAATAAAATGAAAAAATCAAATAAAAGAATAAAAAATAAAAAATAATTTTTTTTTTTACTTTTTCCAGAAAGAATGTCGCCAAATCAACTTCCCAACGATGTTCCTTTGCTCCTTCGTTGTATTTAACAAAGTGGGAGTAAGCGTCCGAACACAAAGGGAAAATCTGCCAACTCTTCACAAACTCTTGTCTGAACATCTCAAACAAATGAGATCCTTTAATCATAAAAAAAAATGTTTATTTATTTTTTATTTTAAATTTTAATTTATTTTAAATTTTAATTTATTTTAAATTTTAATTTATTTTTTATTCTAATTTATTTTTTATTCTAATTCATTTTTTATTCATTCTAATTTATTTTTTGTTCTAATTTATTTTTTATTTTTTAAAAAATTACTTATTCATTTAATCAACAAATTTTAAACTGTTGAAAAATTTTAAAGATCTCCAATATTTTTTAATTTTTTTTTGAATTTTAATTTCATTTATATTTTTTTATTTAAAATTTTTTCCAATTTAATTTAATATTTTAATTTTTAAGATTTTTAATTGTTTTTAATAATTTTTTGAACTTTTTTTTTATTACCTTTCTTTCTATCTTCTCGTTTTTTAGGGAGGGAAGTACAAGGAAAAGTACGACTGAAATCCAACATGTAAAACCTGCCATCTTTCCCTATGTGTCCCTCTATGTCGCAACAAGTGGCCATCATCACGTTTTCCGGTCCACATGGATGGAGTTTCAAGTTAAAGGTTTTGGAAGACTGTTCGATTCTGCTCGCCAACATTTGGTTATCTCTGTGTATCGTTCTTCCTCCATCTCCTTTTAAAAAAAAAAAATTAATTAAAAGATAATAAATAAATAAAAAATTAATCACAAAAAAAGATAAAACAAATAAAAAAATAACAAATTAATAAAAAGATTAAATTCAAAAAAATAAAAATTATTAAAAACAAATTAAACAAAAATAAAAACTCAAAAATAACAAATATAATAAAATAGCAAAAAAAAAAATAACACAATGTAAAAATCTTTTATTTTTACCACTTCCATACTTTAACGAGTTCTTTGACAAAGGCAATAAAGCAGAAGCAATCAATCTTTTTTTAAAAAAATAAAAAAAAAAATATAATGAATTAACATAAAATAAAAAATAATACTAAATAAGAAAAACAAATTAGTTTTTTTTTTGAACCTAAATCCTCTGTAATCAATGAGAGCCATTAATGGAAAATGGAGATCGGGAGTATTAACAGAGAAGAAAGCTTTGAGACCTTTTAGTTCGTGTCCTGCCACTTTGGCGGCATAATGATGGTCTCCGTCGAAAACATAATCTCTGTCCACAGCAAATTTGAACAAAAAATTGGCAACTATGTATTTCTCCCCTCCAATAATCCCTAGAAAATAAAAAGTATAAAAGTATAAAAATATTAAAAATGTTAAATTTAAAATTAAATAAAAAAAAAAAAGATTTTAAAATATTAAATAAAAATTAAAAAATTAACTAAATTAATGAAAAAATATTAATTAATAAAAAAATAAAATAAAAAATTAATGTAAAAATATTAACTAATGTAAAAATAAAAATATAAACCTCCTATAGCTCTTGGTTTGATGGTTTTTCTGTCGAGAGGAAGATAAACTTCACTGATGATGATTTTTCCGTAACGCTTGGCACAAGAAACGAAATCCTCAGCAAGCTTGATCAAAGCATCCGTGTGGCGTCGCCTAGAAGTCGAACGGAGATAAGGATTCCTCAAAGCAGTGACGTGCTCCTGAAACTCCGCGTTCCAATCGAACTGCCCGCGTTCAGTAAAAGGATCCTCTTCCTCCTCTTCCCCTCCTTTCTTCTTTACGATGAGGGGACTCTCCGAACTGTTCAACGAGAGGTTGTTGGACCTGATGTTCTCTTCGGAGAGATTGACGATGGATTCGGAGAGGTTGGTCTCAGAGAGGCTTTTGTTGAAGTCTTCGTTGCTGATTTTTTTTTTGAGATTTCTAATCTTCACTCTGTTTTTGTCTTTCTTTTTTTTTTCCTCGGACGAAGATGAAGATGAATCATTGGCTCCGTAGTTCCCTCCATTTTCCTCAGATGAATCCTCCTTCTCTTCTTTGGATTTCTCCTCGCTCTTCTCTTTTTTGTCCTTTTTCTTGTCTTTCTGTTCATCGCTTTTGTCAGAACTGTAATCCACTCCATAATTTTCTTCACTGGACTCTTCTTTGCTTGCTTTGTCCTTTTCATCTTCGTTGGTGTTTTCAGAATCATCTTGCAAATAATTGTTCTCCCCTTTTTTTTTCTTCAAAATGTTATCATGATCATCACTCTTATCTTTTTTATCATCGTTAGAAGAATCAACATCAACATAATTACTGTTTCTCAACTTTTTTTTGTCATCTTTCTTTACTTTGTTGTCTTTTTTGTCCTTCTTTTTGTTTTTTTCGTTCTTTTCTTCGCTACTTGAAGCATCTTCAACATAGTTGCTTTTACTGGCACTCTTGTCTTCACTCCCACTCTTGTCACTATCACTTCCATCAGGACCATAGTTATCCCCTTGTTTTTCACTGCTGTCTCCAGAATCATCTTTGTAAGGATCCTTTTTATCACTCTTATTGCTGTTGTTTTCACTGTTGCTGTTGTCTTTTTTATCATAGATTCCCACCGACATCTTTTTAGAATCTCCCAGGGAAAGATCCTGGCTGTCCAAAATAGTGCTGTTCCTCAACTCCAAAAATTGACTGTTCATCAACTCCGATCCGCCATAGCTCTTTGTCCTCAAAGTGTTTTTCAAAGTGACGTAAGCAGATCCATAGTTGTTATTTCCCTTGTCAGTAGTGTAAATGTCCACAGTTTCTTTGCCTCCCTTGGGTAAAGGGAGAGGTTGCGACAAAATATATTTTACGTCATTCTCCCTCGTTTTGATAATGTTCTCGATTCTTCCCTTGGAATAAGAAAGTTTGTAAAGAAAAGCATTTCTCCTTTCTTGATTTTCGAAGCGGATGGAAAAGTCATAAGGAAGCTTCACAATGTTAAGGTTACTGGTGTTTGAAAAGTCTTGAACAGAAAACAAAATCTGGTTTTCCAAAGAATCTTTGTCCCAAAGCAGCTCCGAAATGTTAAATTCAGTGAGGATAATCGATATTTTCTCTGCTTTTTTGAATATGAGTTTGGTATCATCTGTATATACATAAATATTTGTTGTGTTTATTGAGCTGCTTCCCTTTTGAAACAGCTTTATAAAATTTGGTTTCGTCAAAGGCTTTTTGGGAAGTTTGGATCTCTTCACAGACAAAAGTTCTACACTGAAATAACTGTGTGCACTTGAACTAGTTTTTCGATCGTTTTTGGTCTTTAAAATTAATTCCACCCAATCCTCAACATGTCTACCTAAAACTTCTTCCACTAAAGAAAATAAACAAAATTAACAAATAAGATAAAAACAAAAATATGCAGTATTTTAAAAAAAGAAAAAAAATTTTTGTCGATTACTCTCTTTTGCTAGAAGCAACATTTCAGGAACCCCAATTTTATTGTGAAGATTCTTAAACTCTTTATCGGAAGTGATTGTCTTTTGCAAATTGATAAGCTTCTCTTTCAACTCTTTGGTTATCACTACACTGCCTCCCACATTGCAAACGTGAACATCCACGATGTAGCAAATGTACCCCACGATTTGCTTGTTGTTGAGGGTGGCAGCCACCAGTTTCCTGATGTATTTGTAGATATCTCTCCAGCAAGAAAAGTATTTGATCAGATCATTTCCTTTGATTCTTAAAGTATCTTCAAACTTTTCCCTCGAATCCATGTTATGATCTATCATCATCAATTCTGATGTCACATCGATGGTTTTGTTATATCCTTCCTTTGATTTCAACATGTCCATCTCATTGATCGATGTCAGTGCATTGAAGATGGTGGAGATGGAAGTCTCGAAGGTTTTATTCAATATTTCCAAACTGGGTGCATTTAATGATTCTTTTGATATCTCTTTTTCAGTCTCCTTCTCTTTTTTCTTCACAAACAAATTGCTGCTCCTATTTCTTTTGAGAAATTGTGTGTTTGGATCTACTTGTGTCATTCTTATTCCAGGAAATGCAAATGCATTTTCTTCTTTTCTATAATCTTTCACTGCTCTTTGGAGAATTTTTTCCAATGATGCATTCATCAAACCCTAAATAAGGAAATGAAGCATAATAATAAAATATCCTCGATATATTATTTTCAATTAAAAATGCTTTAAATTTTAATGTATATCCACAAGATTATTGTTTATAATTGTAATATTCTGATAGTTTATTGAAATATGAAGGATAATTTTATAAAATTAATTTTTCTAATATCACGCATCTTATTAAAAGTTCCAAAAAAATTTTATTTACAAGTAAATCAATAGGATCATCTATGAATTTGAAATTGATTTCGCTTCCTAAATTATATAATTTCTTCTTCATTAAGTCTGCTTTCCTTTTCAATGATAGATCGAATGGAACAGGTTCATTTCCTAATATAAATTTATCCAATAAAAAATGAAGATCAAGATCTCTTTTTTCATTATCATAAAGCTTATTTTCTATTTTGTTTAAGATATTATCTATATTGCACCAACATTCGAATGATTTAAAAAATTCTGGATAATTTTGTCTTATAAATCCGGTTATTCTTTTCAAATTTTCTTGGGAACTTGTTGAATTTTTGAGAATGTCCTTTATTGAGTTCTGCATGAAGAAAAAAAACTCAAATTTTTTTTTGTTTAGAAAATTTGGATTGAAGCAAATTTATAAAAAAAAATTAAAATCTCTTTTTTGATCCAGTTTAAAAATTTACTTTAATAATCAATATCTGGTTTTGATTATCAAAAATATAATCTAAATTAATTAATGCGAAGAATATTTTCTTTTTTTTTTTCAATTATAAATTTTATTTAAAAAATAAAAAGAATCAAAAAAAATAAAAAAAAAAGAAGAAAAGTACCAAAATCTACCAACTTTTAAGAATTTATAAATCATAATATGAAAAGAAAAGCAAATACACCAGTCAAAGAAGTGAAAGAAATAAC
Source organism: Cochliopodium minus (assembly GCA_024220525.1). Classification (NCBI taxonomy): domain Eukaryota; phylum Discosea; order Himatismenida; family Cochliopodiidae; genus Cochliopodium; species Cochliopodium minus. The sequence goes on along the minus strand of JAMYWO010000061.1, from coordinate 177,551 downwards.
CAAAAAAGTTAATTTTGCAAGCGAAAAGGATATAGAAGAAGATGAAGAGGAAGATACAACTCAAGGTAAAATATGATAGAAAATACTGAATCTTTTCGAATAATTTGTTGATTATATCAAAAAACATAGAATTATATTCTCCAAATACAAAGAAAAATGTTACTTTCAAAATATCACCAACCATTCATTGTGTAAGTAAACAAGGAGATATAGAATTGGTAAATATGAAGAGAAATGAAGTCGGATTGCAATTGACCACAGTTGCACATTCAATTGTGAGTGTACAAGAATTAAAAAGGTAATGAAATAATCAATAAAGATAGAAAAAGGAAAATTTATTTGAGAATTATTTAATATATAGAAAATAACAAGAAATATGAAGATATATATATTGATTGGAAATCATCAAATTTTTAATGATTAATTAATTGATTGATAAGGAATATAAATTTTTTAAAAAATGATTTAATTTGTGAAGTATTATCACTAGTTTTGGGTTTGATATCCCAAATCTGAAGCAATTTTATTATATTGGATAGCTTTTTCAGTATCCTTATGCACACCTGTACCATGCATATAAAACAAAGCGAGGTTGTAAAAAGAAGCAGGATTGTTGAATTCACATCCCTTCTCATAAAACAATCTCGCATTTTTAAAGTCCCCACTCAAGCAGTAAATGTGAGCGATGTTGTTCATAGAAAGAGAATTTCCCAACTTGCAAGATTTCTCGTAAAACTCTAACGCACGTCTATAGTTCTTCTTCTCCAAGTAAAAGTTTCCAATGTTGTGGATCGAAAGAGGATTCTCCAAACTCAAACCCTTTTCAAAACACTCAATCGCTTTATTGTAGCAAATGGAGACACCTAATCCGCACTTGTATTGTAAGCCAAGGTAGTTCCAACAGTAGACGGTCTCTTTGTTCTTCATCTCTGGGTCTTCTGTGGTTACTTGAGTGAAAATTTGGTGTGATTTTTCATGGTTTTTTTTTGTTTCCCATCCGTAATAGTGCTTGATTCCTTCTGCCAGTTTACTTCCTTTAAGAGAGCATTTTATGATAATTTTATTTGCTGTTATTCTGTCTTGTTTAATTCCGATCCCCAAAAACATGCATAACGCTTCTACTGCTTTTTCTTTAAAATCATTTTGTAATAATCACCATAAAAATCACGAGAAGAACGAAAAGTATTTTCCAAAAAGTTTTTTTTACCATTTTCCAATTTTGGATCAAACACTTTCTTTTTGATACAATTCAAGTTCTTTTGAATTTCTACATTTTCACTCTTCAACTTTTCATTCTCAAGAATGCTCTTCTCAAACTTCTCCTTCATCTCCTCCCAACTATTTTTCAACTCGCACATGCTCTTCTTAAGTTCTACATTATGTTTGAAAACAAAAGGCGGACACTTCATCTGATGAATCTCCAACAACTGTCTTATCTTCTCATCTCCACAACCATCACACTTTTCCACGTGTTCATTTTCGCTTTGCGGATGTTTTTGCATATCTTCCGCCATCATTTCTTGACTGCATGTTTTACACTTGACTCTTATCTTCGCCACCATCTCCCCCAGTTTTTTGTTCTCCTCCATCCCCTCTCCACACTTGGCACATTTCTCTTTCCCTTGATGGCAATCCAAACAGTATGACTTGGAACATACGAAACATATTTTGGGTTCCCTCATCAATCTTTTGCATTCGCAGTACATTCTCTCACTTACTTCCCCTCTTACTTCAAAATTTAATCTATCCTGTCCATTTTTAAAAATACTAGTTTCATACTGATTTTAATTCACTTTAACCATTTTTTTTTACCATTTTTTTTTTTTTTCCTTTCTTTTCTTTTTTTTTTTTTTAAATCAAACAAAACTTTTATTTTCTTTTTGTTTTTAAATTATCTTAAGATTTTTATTTTTTTTTAAATTTTCTTTTCTATTTTTCAAAACAAAAAAATCTATTAATTTTTCCCATCTAAAAATTTTTTTTAAAAAATAATAAAAAATAGACAAGACACCATCTTTGCCACCACCGATCTTTCCACGGAAGTTTTCAGTTATTTGCGCTCTTACTTTCTCCCTGTCAAAGGGTTCAACTACGCTTTAAATGAGCCGAGTCACGAATGGACTGAAGACAAACTGATTCCAATGGAAAAGTAAATAATTAATTTTTATTTTTATTTTTTTATTTTTTAATTTTTTAATTTTTCTTTTAAATTTATTTTTTTATTTTTTATTTCATTTTATTTTTAAGATTTTTGTTTATTTTTTTATTAAAGAATTTTGAAGCTTTGTGTTGCTGTCAAAGATGTTTTGAAAAGGGACGCTTCTTTGTTGCGGTTGGAATCTCCCACCTACGTTTTTGGAGATCTCCACGGGTAAACCAACAAATCTGATATTTAAAAAAAATATTCAAATCACTAATCAAATATTTTCAAAATAAATCAAAAAACAATAAATGCAGAAATTATGAAGGTAAAAAAAAAACAAAAGAATTTTTTAAATTTTTTTTTTTTGTTAATTTTTACAAATAAACCAATAGATCTTCTTTTTTTCCAAAACATGTGTTGGAAAGTTGGAATAAATATTGCCCTTGGAAACTTTTTGTTTTTAGTAAAATTATTTTTCTATTATTTTTTTTTAATTTTTATTATTTTTCCACAGTTTTATTTTTCATTATATTTCTTTATTTTTATTTATTTATTTTTATTTATTTTTATTTTTTATTATATATCATTTTTTTTTTCTTTATTTTTCTTTATTTCTATTCTTATTTTTCTTTTAAAAGGGAGATTATGTTGACAGAGGTCCTCATTCATTAGAAGTTTCCCTTTATTTATTGGCTCTCAAACTAAAATCTCCAAAAAAAGTTTTTTTGCTCAGAGGGAACCACGAAGACAAAGGTAACCAAAAAAAAAAAAAAAATTCAAATTTTATTTATTTTTTTTATATTTAATATTTTTTAATTTTAAATATTTTTTTCTTTTTTATTTTTTTATTTTTCAATTAAAATATTTTTTTTAATTTTAAAATTTTTTTTCTTTTTTTTTTTTCAATTTTAAATTTTTTTCATAAAGATGTTAATGGAGATCTTAATACTTATGGAGAAGGATCATTTTTGTTCCAATGTATAAAGTTGTATGGTAAAAAATTATTTTATTTTCCATTAAATTAATTTTTTCATTAATTTTTTTATTTTTAATCCATCTTTTTGATTATTTTATTCATTTAAAAATTATTTTCTTTCATCAAATTAATTTTTACATTTTTATCATTTATTATTTGTTTTTTTTATTATTTTATTTTTGTTATTTCATTAAAAACTTTTATTTTTATTATTTTTATTTTTCTTATTTCTTTGTTTTATTAATTTTATTACTTTTTTTTTTATAAATAATTTTTTATTTATTTTTCTTATTTCTTTGTTTTATTAATTTTATTACTTTTTTTTTTATTTTTATTTTTTTTTAATATTAATTTTTTATTTATTTTTACTTTTCTTATTTCTTTGTTTTATTAATTTTTATATTTTTCATTTTTATTTTTCATTCATTCTAATTTTTACATTTTTGTTATTTTTATTAAAAAATTTTTTTTAAAAAGGAAAAAAGAATGGGAAAAAAATATTTGGAGAAATAAACCATTGTTTCGATTTGTTGCCTCTTGCTGCGGTGATAGACAATAAAATTTTCTGCGTACATGGAGGTTTGCCCAGAGCTTTGGTTGACAGCCCCAACATCCTTGATGACATCTCCTCCATCAAAAGACCTCCTGTTCTTACCAGTCCTCTTGTTAACGATCTCCTCTGGGCTGGTATAAAAATTTTTATTTTTATTTTTTATATTGTTATTTTTTATTTATTAATTTTTTTATTTTTTAATATTAGTTTTATTTTTTTTTTATTTTTTTATTTTTTAATATTATTTTTTAAATTTTTTAATTTTTTAATTTTTTTTATTATTTAGTTTTTATTTTTAATTTTTTAATTTTTTAATTTTATTATTTATTATTTTTTATTTTTTAATTTTGTTATTTTTTAATTTTTTAATTTTTTAATTTTTTATTTTTAAAATTTTTTAGTTTAATTTTTTAATTTTTTAATATCAGTTTTATTTTTTTTTTATTTTATTATTTTTTAATTTTTCAATTTTAATTTTATTTTATTTTTATTTTATTTTTTATTTTTTAATTTTTTATTTTTTTGAAACTCATTTTGTAATTTTATTGTTGTCTGAATTAGATCCTGCAAAAACAAATGAAAGAAAGGATCTGGGATCAAAAGGTTTCCACGAATGGTTTGGTGTAAGAAAAATATTTTGAAAAAAAAAAATTATTTTTTAATTTATTTTTTTTTTTTTGAATTAGCCAAATAAAAGAGGTGAAAATGTTTGTATGTTTGGACCAAAAGCAGTAGAAAATTTTCTCAAAAAAACAGGTTGTACATACATCATAAGAGCACACGAAAAGTAAAATTATTTTATTAATTATTTTTATTTTTTCAATTATTTTTTTAATATTTTTTTTTTTTTTTTAAAATTTTAGGGAACATGTCGGTGTTTCATTTACTAATAAAGCAAAAGTGTTAACTGTTTTTTCATCGAGTCATTATTGTGGATCAGGTAACATGGCTTCTTGTGTTCTCATTTCTGATGGAAAACTTAGTGTCATCATGAAACAGAACAATGAGCTTGGGATGGAGGATGTTGATGAGGAGGATGAAGAGGAAGGAGAGGACATTGATGATGAAGAAAATGATGACGATGATGATTAAAAATTTGAAAAAAAAAATTTTAAAAAAAAAAAAATAAAAAAATTTTGAATAAATAATTTTTATTGAACAAAAAAATTTTTTTTTTTAGTTTTATCAAACTAATTCTTATTTTCTACATTATTTGGAGTATTTGTATGGTCGTTATTGATTGGAGGACTGTTTAAAGTTGTTTGAGTGTTAAAAGGAGAATGAGGATTTGGATGAGGGTATAAATTCGAAGTACTTGCAACATTTAGAGGGTTTGGGGGAAGAGGAGAACTTGGAAAAAGATTATTGTTGTTTGGGGGGAGAGGAGAATTGTAAAAGTGGTTATAAGGGATGTGTTGAGGACTGTTGTAGTAAAAGTGTTGGTTATTTGGGGGATAATAGTTAATTGGAGGTTGGAAATTAGGCACGGGAAGAATACTTGGAGAACCAATTTTATTTGTGGGGGTAACGTTATTATTTAAATAATTGTTATTTAAATAATGATTTGGTGAATTATTGGGTAAATTGGTGTTATTAATAAATGAATTGTGATTTAAATAGTTGTTGGGTGTATTGTTATGAAAATTGTGATGAAGAGGAGTGTTGTTTGGAAAGGGATTGTTGGAGTGGGGCGAAGGAAAAAGTTCTTGTTGGTATTGGTTTGGAGTAGGAGGAAAATAAGAAGAGAAAATGGATTGTAGCAAACAAACGGTGTCATGCGGAGATAAATCGACCCCGCCTATTTTTTGACTCCGCCTATTTCTTTTTCTGGATTTCCTCTTTTTGTTTGAAGAAGATCTCCTCTTAACACTCACTTCATCCACTTCATCTCCATCATCATCAAAAGAAAGATCTAAATTTCTTTTTTTATTTTTTATGGGAGTTTTTTTTGAAGATTTTTTTAAAGATTTCTTCGAAGATTTCTTTGGAGAAATTATGATTTTTTTGGGTTTTCTTTTTTCATTATTAATATCTTCTTCTTCTTCTTCTTCTTTACCATCTTCTTTTTCCTCTTTCTCATTCATCTCAAAGTTTATCTCTCCCACTTTTTCAGAAGAATCATCTTCACTGTAGTAAACATCTCCTCCCCTCTCTTCCTCCTCACTTACCTTTTCTTTTTTGTCAGGAGAGGTTTTTCCATTTTTCTTTTTCAAACTTTGTCTACCTCTCTTTCTTTTTATTTCCTCTTTTTTTTCCACTATCTCTTTGAAAATTTGTGAGTAAAAATGATCTATTATAACATCAATTATTAATAATCAAACATATACAAATGATATTGTATAATATGATTGATAAAGGATCAATATTAATCAACATAAACAAATGATAATATGATAATTTGGATCACATTGTCAATAATATAGTATCTTACTTTGAGATATAAAAATTGATCCAAATTTCATAATTTAGAGATGTTCAAAATTTTACAACAGTTTAAAATTTGTTAGTAAAAATTTTATATCCGCTAACAAAGTTGTAAATTTTGGACATGTCTATTCATAATTTAGAAATTCATGCATCAATAAATAGCATGATATGTTTGAGATATAATTGATCTTGAATTATATGACGCATATTAAAAATTCTGACAAAAAAAATTTTCACCTTCTTTGTTATCAACATGAATATCATTTTCGCTCTCTATCTTTTTCTTGGAACTCTCTCTTTTTTCATCCTTTCTGCTTATTCTGGGAAGGCAATCTGTGCAATTCTTATCACAATCCCTGAATTTGTTCGGATTCTCCGCCCTGCTTATCTTGCAAGAGGCGCATTCCTCATCCTCCCACTTGGATTTGTTTTTGAAGAGACAATCATCACAGTATCTGTTTTGAGCAGTGAATCTTTTGGGATGATCTCCCCTATTGTTATCGCATTTGAGGCATTTCTCTTCCATCTTTTTTTTGGCTTCATTTTGTTTTTTATATTTCTCTTTGTGTGCATATTTCTTTTCGAGGCATTGATTGCAAATCTTATTTTTCTTCCTGAAATCATTTGGATTATCCTTCCTGCTTTTATGGCATAATGAACAATGTGATGTTTCTACTTTCTCATTTATTTTATTTATCATGCTTATCTTTGATTTCTTTCTTTGAAGGCAATCGTCGCAGAATTTGTTTTTCTTTCTGAATTTGGTGGGAGTATCTATCCGAGTATTTTTACAACCTGCACATTTCTCCATTTATTATTTGTATTTGATAGATTTGAGGTTGAAAATCCTGTGATAAATAGAAGTGATTTTATATTATTTACAGTTTGATCTAACAATTTATTTCAATTTTTTTTTATATTTTTTTGGGTTTATATTTAATTTTAAATTAATTAAAAATTTATTATCAAAAATCAAAAGCAACAAGAAAAATGTTCCAAAAGACCTAAACTGTTGAGGAAAGAAATCTATAAAAGAATTATGGGATGAAAAAATCTTGAAACTAAACTATTCTAAAAATATTGTTTGGCTTTTGATTTCTTTTTTAAAAGTATTTCAATTGTTTTGTTTAATTTTTGTTTGATTGAAAAAATTTGTAGAATCGATTGTTAAAACAACAAAGATAATATAGTTAAACTATGATATAAAAATTGAGTACATACGAGAAAAAAGGATCAAATATTTAACTTGTTTGTTTGGTCTTATAAATCTGATTGTTCACTCCAATTAGGTAAGTGAATGTAATTTCTCACTTCAAAACTGAAAGATCAAGAAAAAAAAATTTTAAAAAAAAAAACTTTTTTTTTAGTTTTTATTGGAATATTTCTTTTTGAGATCCTCCATCATTTGGTTGATAGAATTTTTAGCAGACTGCATATTATACTCTGACTCATCATAAAAACAAGGAATTTCAATCTCACCCAGACCACCAACAAAATTGGAAGTATACTTCTTGCTTACCCAGTACAAACTCTCCATATCCTCTTCATTTTTGTTGGCGGGGTAAGTGGTGATAAAATATTTCTCGTTTTTAAAGTCCAACTTGTAAGGACAGCGTTTGTGGGTGTTGATAATGTTGTTGGATGATATCAACAATTTCATTGCAAGAGAAAATTTGGGCTCTTCTCTAAAATAAACACCTAAAAAAAACAAAAAATTTCAATGAATACACAATAAAAAACATTGCAATTAAAATTTTAAAAAAATATTAAAAATAAAATTTTTAAAAAATAATTTACATTGCCTAAAAAACCCAAAATCTTCCAAATCAGTTTTACTATCACTTTTGATATTTTTGGAGAATAAAATCAGATCCCTGTTTTTGAAAACCTTATCGGATTTGAGAAACTTGGTTCCATAAGTGATTTTTCTGAGGTGTAACCTCCTGAAGATGCTGTTCTTAATTACTTTGTCTTCCAAAATTCTCATTTTTTCACATTCGTATTTGAAGCCCTTCAATTCTCTGAAGCATTTAAGATATTTTTCTAATTCTAAAAAATTGTATTTAAAAAAAAATGTAACAAAAAAAAAAAAAATTTACCAAAAAAAGCTTTTATTCTTGCTCTTTTCAAAAAAGAAAACAAGGGAATAAATTTTGGATCTTTTGCTAACATTTCTGCTTCTTCAAGATAACTTTTTATCTGCAAAATGATTTCCCATTTTTTTTCTCTTAAACATTTTTTGATAAATATTTTGATGACTATCCAACAAAAAAAATTTTAGAATTGGTAGAAATCAGAACTGTAATTTTTTTTTTTTTACTAAGAAACAAAGATGGATGTTTCGAAATATATTTGGGAAATTTGTTCAAGAATTGGAAAAAAAAGGAGATTTCTTGATCAAAATTTTTTTTTAGTTTCTCAAAAATCAATATTCTAAATGATAAAAAAAATTTATTAATCAAATCAATAAAATAAAATTAATAATAAAAAGTTTTAAAAATTTTTTAAAAGAAAATAAAGAATGAAATTACTTTAGGTAAATTCCCAGAATAAAGATATCAGGTACATAATCCATGTTATCAAATAATACTTGCAACATCCCTAAAGCATCATCGTATTTCTCCTCGTGAAAATTAACTTCCGCATTTATGTACAAAAGTATATCTTGTTCTTTTTGAGGAACTTTTTCTTTCACTTTGTTGATTTTTTCGATGGTTTCATCAAATCTTAAATTCCCTGTTTTTAAGAAAAGGCATTCTTTTATTTGAGATAAAAAATTAAGTGCAATCAAATGTGGGTGTTCATTTATCTCATTTTCATCGAATATCATCAAAAACTCTCCACTTTGATATTTTGCTTGTATGAATTGAAATTTAATTATTTCAGATTAGAAAATATTTTTTTAATTATACCTTTGTAAATTAGTCCGTGTATTTCTCTCAACTCTTTATTTATCAAAATAGATTCAATTTTAGTTTTACCACCATGAATATAAAATTTTTATCTAAACTCACTTTTAAAAAAAAAAATTTTTATATACCATTCATATTCACTCTATTCTTCCCTTTTAAATTCTCTTTCAATCCTTTCTCCAATACTATTTTGATTAATCAATTTTCATAGAATTAAAAAAGGGTCTATAATTTTATTTTACAAAAAAAAAAATATATACCTTCAATTGCTTTCATAGGATCAACCAAATGTATATAGCATTTACCCATCTCGATATAATCCCTGGAATTCAATTTCCTCTCATCCTTTTTCAATAGATCATCCAAATTCTGCTTGGAAATTTTGAAATCATTTTCTATGTAAGCAGATAAATTATTATCTGAGTTATTATTCATGATGGTATCTAATATATATCAATAAAGAGGGACCTTTTTTTTATTATTTTGAACTGAAAAAAGAATTTAAAAAAAAAATCAAGAGAAAAAAATGGCAATCAGAAATAAGAATACAAAGAAAAAAGTTGAAACAGGACCTCTTGGAATCCATCAATTTAAGATGGGTAAATTAATATCATGAGAAATTAAAAATTTCCTTCAAAATTCTCAATATTTTCTCACCTCAATAAAAAAAATAATTTATTTTTAACAAAGACAAATCATTTGGCCAGCACATTTTGAAAAATCCTCAAATTGTAACCTCTATCGTAGAAAAAGCAAATATAAAATCTACTGATGTGGTGTTGGAAATCGGTCCAGGTACAGGAAATTTAACCATCCAAATGCTTCCATTATGCAAACAATTGATTGTAGTTGAAGTAGATACACGAATGGTTTCAGAATTGCAAAAGAGAATAAAGAATACGTAAAACAAAAATCCAATTATTATTTTATAATTTAAATTAAATTTATAATTGAAATAAATAAACATTAATTCAATTTTTTTTTTAATCTAATTCAATTTTTTTTTTTTTTTTTAGTCCTTACTTCTCCAAGCTGAAGATCATCGTAGGAGATGTTCTCAAAACAGATCTTCCATACTTCGACGTATGTGTAGCCAATCTCCCATATCAAATCAGTTCTCCCATCACATTTAAATTGTTGTCCCACAGACCAATTTTCAGGTAAAAAAAAATATGAAAAAAATAAATAATTTTAATTACCTTACGTAGATGTGCAGTTCTTATGTACCAAAAGGAGTTTGCAGAAAGATTGTATGCCAAAGCAGGAGAATCCCTTTACTCTCGTCTTTCAGTAAACACTCAACTTCTTTCGAATGTCGAGCATGTAATTAAAGTAGGGAAAAACAATTTTAGGTATTAAAAAAACTTTTTGATTTTTATTTTTTTTATTTTTTTTTTAAAAAAACTTTTTGATTTTAATTTTTTTTATTTTTTTTTAATTTTAATTTAATTTTTTTATTGTTATTTTTGAATTTGAATTTTTTTTTTGATAGACCTCCTCCAAAAGTTGACTCTGCTGTTGTCAAAATCACCCCTAAGAACCCTCCTCCTCCAATAAATTTCATCGAGTGGGACGGCTTAGTGAGATTGGCTTTCTCTCGTAAAAATAAGACGATTGGTTCCATATTTCGCCAAAAAACGTAAAAAATATTAAGATTTAAAATAAAAATAATTAATAAATTAATTTTTAAAAGTGTTTTGGCAATGTTGGAAAGCAATTACAAGACTTATTGTTCTCTTAATAACATTAAAATCGAAGAAGAATTTGCTTTTCGTGATAAAGTACTCAAATTGTTGGAAACTTGCGAATACACTTCTTCTCGTAGTGCTAAACTTGATTTGGACGATTTTCTTAAAATGTTGACTATTTTCAATGAAAATGGCATCCACTTTTGTTAAATTAAATTTTTATATATTAAATTATTTTTATTAAATTTTTTTCTAAAATGTTGAGAATTAGTCTAATACAAACAGCTTTTCTTTTAATGATTGTTTGCCAACGCTTCTCCATCAAGGTTTTTAGATTTTAATATTTATTTTTTTGACTCCTTCTTTCAATTTCTTTGATTTTTCCTAAGAACTTCTAATTGTTGTTTACTTTTACTTTTGACATTTCAAAAAAAAAAAAGATACTTCTTTCATCCTTTTTTATTAAATTTTTAATTATTGGATGAAGTTAAATCTCGTTTTCTTTTACATATTACTATATTAGTTCTTATAATCGATTTTTTGAGAAAATTTAAATTGAAAGATAGTTAAAATTTTCCGTTAGTGTGATTTATAATTTTTAAATAATAATTATTTTTAAATTATTGAAATACCTAAATTCTTCCTCTTTAAATTTTTAATTTTCCTTTAATATTTGTTTGTTAAATCACCTTCAATATCTTGAATTAATTTTTTTTTTAAATCAACAATACAAAAAATATAAAGGAATGTATTGTTATTCAGTTTTCTTATTTCCGTTAAAAAAATAAAAATTAATTTCTATAAGAGGAAGAATTTAAATTAATCAAATAACGAATCTGGTCTACATTTCAAACAATTTTCCCTTTTTCAAAAATAATTTGATGGTTGCTTTTCTAAATAAATAAAAATAATTTTCATTTCAATATATTTCCTCCGAAAAAAAAAAATTTCATTTTTTTCATTGCTTATTTTTTCTAATTTGATGATAGCAGTATCTTTGAAGCTCTTTTTTTATTAAAGTTATTTTTGAACAAAATATCCTTTTTTGTTGAAAGATTCTCTTAAAAAATATTTTAATATAAAAAATAAAAAAAAAATCTTAATTTTTTCCTTTCTCTTTTATAAAAGAAATTTTTCCCTTCTTTTTCCTTTTTTCTTTGTATAATTTTTCCTACCAACACATCAAATCAAAATAAACTTCAAACTATCATCAAAATAACAATAAGCAATTGTAATATACCAATAATAATAATAATGGGGAATAACAATGTATCATTAAAACAATATCCCACTAAATGGAGCTTTCAAAATCCTTGTAATAATAAAACGATAATCTATCAAAACATTACCTTTTCAAAAAAAAAAAATTAATTATAAAAGACCTTTAAATACAAATTACATTATAACATAATATCTACTCAAATACTTAATATTATGGTTAAATACCTTTATAATAATAATAATATTATTTTTAATTTTTTTTCACACAATCTAATATATTTTTTATTATTAATATGTTAGTTTCAAACAGCGAAACTCTATATCTTTGGACATCATTTATGAGAATAACAAACGGAAAAGATAAATTTAGTTTCTCTTCTTTTTTGAAATTATGTTTGACATACAGACCAAATACTAGCAATATTTCAAATTATGACCAAGTATCAAAAACATTGTTTAGAATAATGGATATAGATTCAGATGATATCATTCATTTTGAAGATTATTTGCAAACATGTTTTATAATAACAAGAGGATGTATAGAATCAAAATTAGAAAGTAAACATTTATAAAAAAAAAAATATACCATCATTATGTCATAATACTCTCAATTAACTTTTATAATACAAATATATTTGTAAAAATAAACACCTTTTATAATTCTCCTTAAAATTACTTTTTTCAATTAATTCTTTTTAATCATCATATCTTTAGTGCTTTTCTATCTATTGAAGGATCAAATAGGAGGAAAGATGAGCAAAATCAATATGAAAAAGAGATTGCAAGATCTTCGCCCTTTTGTTTGTCCTCTCAGATCAAAGGAGATGAAGATCAAATTCGCGGAAGGAGATATCTCTAAAGAATTGAAGATATTGGATTCATTATACCAAGATGATGAGAAACAAATCTTGGAACAAACATTCATCCAAAGATTCTTCAAGAAAGTTAATGAAGCTTTGCATATGATCTGTATTTTGGAGCTTATGATCTTGCCATTGACATTTGGGGTGGAGAATAAGATGAAGACAAAGATCTACAAGTTACCTCTTCTTTATATCAATGCTTATGAGTTGCATAGACAATCACATGCCAGATATTACATCAATCAGAGAAAAACAAAGACTGAATCAGCTAATAAAAACGAACAAATTACAAAGACCAAAAGAGTCCTCATCAAGCCTCATGATTTTGGCGAACCTAAAAACGAATTTAACGAGAATGATGACGAAAATAATAATGAAATCTCTGAAAATAATAATATTCCTCAGGATATCCTCAAAATAAAACCAAAGGATAATAAATCTACCTCTAATGATGATATTAAGAAATCCACCTCCTCCACTTCTTTAGAAATGCAAATGAATGAGATCAGCTTTGAAAAATCCAGCCAAGATACCATCCCTAAATTCGCCATCTCGAATGATAATATCCCTCACAACCCTCAATCCACATCCAATGGAGATATCTATGCATTTGAAGAAGAACAAATGGTGCTAGAAGAAAAGAAAGATAGCAAGAAGAATAATTCTGGCAATCTCAAAGATTTCAAGAAGAATATCATGATATCCCAAAAGAATATCCAGCAAGAAAATCGTATACCCACTCTCATGCAATCCACTTCGATCCTCCAAAAATCCCCTCGTGTAAAAAACTTTGCAGAATTCTCTGAATTATCTTACAAAAACTTGAGGAATTTGTCTGATTCTTATTGCCTAGCCTGTTGTGAATATGCATGCAAATGTAATCAATTCAATTCCTCCTCCTTTCTCAATTCCGCTCCTGTTGAATCTGCTCTTAATTTCCCCACCATGGAAGAAGATGAAGAAGAGAATAAAAAGAGGGGTGGTTTGAAACGCTTCAAACCTAAACATTCCATCAACAAAAAGATTCCTCTCGGCATTTATCTTCTTTGCAGGGCTCTCATCAAGGAGATGAGGAATGTAAAGATCACCGCAAGTGAGTTCGAAGGGCTCATCTGGAAAAAACCGGACAAAACAAACTGCCAGGCCATCCAAGCTGCTTTCGAAGTGAGTTATGCGCACTCTGTCAACCTCACCGACAAGAATTTCACCATTCCTGAGCTTCTCCACACTCTCAAGAACATCCTCACTGACATGCCTGCTCCTCTCATGACTTGGTCTCTTTCCATCACTGCTTTGTCCATTTCCCTTGAAAAGACTGGTGAAAATGAAAGAAAAGTTTTCTTGAAAAACCTGCTCGAGAGCATCCCTTCTTCCAACTTGGTTACCATCAAGTGCATTGTGGATTGCTTCTCTAGCATCTCCAACGGCGACCCGAAGATCCAGATGGTGCTCTCCTCTTTCTTCGGAAACTGCTTTGTTCGCTTTGCTGATTCCGAGGATCGTCTCGCTTACTCTCCCTTTGAATCTCTCAACCTCAAATCTTCTTTAGAGACCACTCCTAAGGACTTTGTAAACTTTTTGTTGGAAGAAAAATCCATTTTCTCTCAGTTCAACTTTAACGAGTTGTCTGATTTTATTGACGAGTCTATCACTACTCCCATGTTGTACGCTCTTGTAAGCTCTTCTCGTCATAATTTGTCATATTCTGACCATTATATAAATCCTCTTTTAAAAAGCAACAAGAATCATTCTATCAAAACTATCCACAACCAAAGCAGCAGCTATAGCACGGAGAGTTTCTACATCTCTTCTAATCCTAACACTTCTAGTCATAGGAGCGACTCGAAAAATTCTTTAGATTTAGAGGAAGTCAACTTTGTGAAGAAATCAAATCTCAAAAAGCCTAAAAAATCTAGCTTATGGGGTTGAGGAGTTTCACAACCTTCCTTCTTTTTTTTCCTTCTATTTAATTTTTCGTTTTACTTTTTTTCTTCTAAAGGCATTCTTTCAAAATTTTTCTTTTTCTTTTGGAAGTCTTCTTTTAAAAATTCTTTTGTATTTTTTGTGGAAAGATTTCAATAAACCTTTTTTTATTGAGGAATAAAAAATTTTCTTTTTTTTTCATTAATTTTGAAAAATGGATTAAACAAACTTTTGTTGAAAACGAACAATTTTTTCTTTTTACATTTTTAAAAAAATTTATATTTTTTATCTTTAATAGTATTATTTATTTATTCACTAGAATTTTCTTCACTTGAATTTCTTTTTCTTTTGTTATTTCTTTTGGTGTTTTCAGAAAAACTTTCATTGTCATCTTCTTCATTAAGATTATCAATTTCATTTAAAGAAAGATTTTCTTCGTTTTTGTGTTCAAAAGGAATCAAAAAATTTTGAATTATGATAAACTGGACAGGTTTTGGAATCTTCTTATGAAGTATTTGAGTAGAAAAAAATTTGATAAATAATAAGAAGTGGAGAACTCGAGTTTTTTCAGATTTGGGGAACAATTTATGTCTTTCCACATTCCATATTTTCCCAGATTTAAAGTCATTGATAAGATTGTAGCCATGTTTTTTATCTTTTTGAAATAATTCAAAGGCCAATTCTTCAGCAGTGCAGGATTGTTCCTTTATTAACAAAAAAAAAAAGAAATTAATTATTTTTAATTAAAAATAAAAAAAAATTAAAATTACTCCAATTTCGACAGAAATATCATATTTAGCGCCATAATAAAGCAAATAAAAAATGGTGTCGTGATTGTCTTCACTGCAACTTTCATGCAAAAGAGTGATTTTAGTATCTCCTAAAAAAACATTGTAAACTTGGTTCAAATCAATAAGAGGAAGCAAAGCATGGTTAAACTTGTAAATATTCATCAAAAGAGATTGGAGAATCACACTCTTACTAACATGTTTAAGATCTTCCAAATCAGGAACAATGTGGATTTTTTTAGAGATAAAATTTAACCAAAAAGGGTCTTGCGTGTCAAAAATATTCTCCATTATTTGTACAGTTTCTTTTTCTTTTTCTTCCAATAAAATTTCGATGCAGTCTGTGTCGTAGTTGCGTAACGCTTCTCTTGTTGCTTCTCCCAATATTTCTGCTTCTTCTTCTGATCCCTTTCCATTAATTTCATCCATCAAACTAAGTTTGTAGGCGTGGTAATCTAGAAAAATTTTTTAAAAAAAAATTAAAAACATTTAAATGATACATAAATTATTCACGGAATTAAAAATTCCAAAAATTAACATTAAAATTAACATTAAAATTTTAAATAAGAAAAATGTAATATAAATTATAATAAAAATAAAGAAATAAAAGTTAAAATTTTTAAAATTAAAAAATTTAAAAAATGAAGAAATAAAAGTTAAAATTAATTTTTATTCAAATATGAAAATATTTAAAATTAAAAAATAAAAAATAATTACAAATTAAAAATTTACCATAAATTTTATCGAGTGTTTTTTTAAATAGTGAGTTCTTGCTTTTTTGATGAGATACTACCACATCCCACACTTTGTAATAATCATCAGCCCCTTTCAGTATCATTTTCTCCATTATCTCTACATTCATCATCTCATACGCTCCTTTCAAACCCTTGTTATAATCTCTCGCTCCCATCTCCATCAACTTCTCGATCATTTCTACATTTCCTCCCTTGCAACAATGATAAAGAGTCCATTCATCTTTTCTCAATTTATTATTATTCTCTGAAAGAAATTCGTCAAATTTTGTTTTATCTCCTGCTTCGCATATCCTATCAAATTCTTTCATATTTGATTGTTTCTCTTCTTTTATATCGTCATCCACATTTTTATTATTTTTGGCGCCATTTATTTTTGTGAGATGATAATTTTCAGCGAATGTGATCACATCTTGACAGCATCTCGGATCTGATTTGCTCATCATTCTCTTATTATATTCATCCCAATCTGGTATATTCTCTTCTTTTCTTCCTTTAAAAATTTCATCATAAAAATCTTTTCTTTTTACAATCAATGGGATCTTAATTTGATGAGATTAAACAATGGGAATAAGCAAATGGTTAAATGATGCTTGTTGAATTATTTTATTTTTGAAGAATATTTTTTACTATATTATCGCAATGATCTTTTCCCATTCCTTCTCCACAAAATGATTGATGGAAATCACAAAATTCTTCAATTTTATGTTTAGAGAAATTTTTAATAATATCCATTTTTTTAAATTTGTTTGAAATATTAAAAATGAATCCCTTCAGAAAATTTTTTAAAAAAAAGATATAAAAGTTCATTTGTTGAAATTTTACCGGCTGCTTCTTTATTCTTTGAAATTTTTTCTCAACAAACTTGGCAGGAGCAAATAATGTTCAACAAAAAACATTCATCTCATTTTTTTATTTTTTTTTAATTTCAAATTTACAAAAAGAAATCAACAACTTTTTTTGTTAATTTTTTATTTTTTTTTAATTATTTTACACAAAGAAATAAACAAGCAATCTTCCAAAATCTTAGAAATATTTTTGAAAAAGGAGGATTTCTATTCAAGGATCCGAGCATTCAAATTCCTATCCATCAAAGTTATAATCATCAATTTAGATTTTGATTTTGTTTTTGTAATGAGAAATTGCAAGATACTCGACAATCACAAACAATATAGGTTTTGGAAAATAGACAAACATTTTCTTTTTCTGAATCAAAAAGAGATCCAAAATTGTTTTTTGGAAAGAAAGAGGAAATAATTTGTGCTTTTCTTTGTTCCATAAAATTCTTCTTTTCAAATCTTTCACCAATTTTCTTCTTTCTTTTCCCATGTATAATTCTGATTCTTCATCAAGAATTGCTCCATTCAACAAAAGAATGAAAAATAAATGAGTGTTTTCTTTGTAGATTGAACCAAGAAGACAAGTAAGATCATCTTCCTTTTCATTTACATCCATTCCCTTCTCAATCATCAACTCAATCATCTCAATTGATGGATATCTTGATGCTGAAAAATGAAGACAACTCTGTTGATTAGATTTGGCATCCTTCCATTCCAATTCTTTTCGAGAAAGAAGATATTCAAAAATTTCAAAAAAGATAGGTGCTTTTTCATTGTATTCTTTCTTGTAGGATAAGGATAATTTTGAATGAATAGAAATGATCCAAAACAGGAGAGAATATCTTTCACTATTGTCTATTTTCATTTTGAAATTCTTCAAATCTGTTTTCTCGAATTCAATCAGTTTCTTTATCAATTCTCCATCCAGATATTCAGGATCTTTGTCGCATAAGTGTTCAAGTGGAGAGAAATCTTCATCATTTTTGAGGTTGACATCGATTCCTTCTTTTGAAATTAAAATGGGAATAGATCTATTATCTGTACCGCAAGCACAATGAAGAGGAGTATATCCTATTCTATTTTTTGCATTGATATTCGCACCAAGAGATAATAAATGATCAATTACTTTTGGCAGGTAATCAGAAGTTACAAAATGAAGAGGTGTTCCCTTGGAAATCCTGGATAAAGTATTGACATCTAGCTTTTCTGAAATTAAGAAATCGATGATCGAAGTATCCATTCCTTTCATACAAGCAAAATGAAGAGCATTCATATCAGATTTTGGAGAAAAATTGAGATCAGCTTTGAATGANTAAAAAATAAAAAATAAAAAATAAAAAATAAAAAATAAAAAATAAAAAATAAAAAATAAAAAATAAAAATTAAAAATCAAAAATTCAAAAATTTTTATACTTCATCCCAATCTCCACAACGTTCTTTAAATAAAGCGTAGTTTCTGTGTGTTGTGGCATTGTTGTTGTCTGCTCTGAGTGCTCTTAAATAATAGTTGTTGGCAGTGAAAATTCCGGGTGAATTTAAAGAAAAAAGGGATGTTGCGTCTCCTTTAATAAAAAAAATAAAAAAACATACAAAATATTAATTTTTAAATAAAAATGTAAATAAAGTTTCATTAAATAAATAGAATCCTTTTATAATAAAATTAAAAAATAAAAAATAAAAAATAAAAAATAAAAAATAAAAAATAAAAAATAAATAAAAACATGACATTAAAAATATTAAATAAAATATAGAATAAAATCTATTAAAATAAAATCTATTAAATAAAAAATTAAATTAAAAAAATATTGAAAAATTTAAAAAAAATATAAAAATAAAAAATAAAAAATAAAAAATAAAAAATAAAAAATAAAAAATAAAAAATAATAAAAAATTAAAAAATAAACAATATTAAATAAAATAAACAAAAAAAAAATTAAAACAAAAATTAAAAAAAAATAAAAAATAAAAAAAATAAAATAAAAAAACCATTTTTCTCTATTTCATCAATGAGCTCAGAGATGGACTCGACACCTTTGTTTTTGCAAAGGTTGATGCTTTCCAATTTCTGCAAGACTTTAGCAGTGTTGTTGAGCAACATGACGTCGTTGGGGTCGGAGTTGAGGGCGTAGTTGAAGAAGTGGAGGGCGGATTTGTAGAGATGTTCTGCTCCCAACAAATGTCTTTGTTTCTCTTTTTCTCTCGCGTGGAACATGTAAGTGTCTCCTTTCGCATTTGAAACCACATCCTATTTTATTAAAAAAAAAAATTATAAAAAAATTATAAAAAAATAAAAAAAATAAAAAATAAAATAAAAAATAAAAATGTAAAAAATTAAAAAAATTAATTCAAATAAAATAAAAATTAAAAAACAAAAATATGAAATAAATAAAAATAAAAAAATAAAAATAAGAATGAGAAAAATAAAAAATATAAAAAAACAGTTCAAAAAAACTCAAAATAATAAATAAAATTTAAAAAAATAAATATTTAAAAATAAAAAAAATAAAAAAATAAAAAAATAAAAAAATAAAATAAAAAAAAAATGTAAAAATGAAATTTAAATTTAAAGTTAAATTTAGATTACCAAATGTTTGACACGATCACCCATGTCGATGAGGTCGGTGTTCATGAAAATCTGATCGTACTTGTCGTAGATGTCAGGCGAAGTTTTCAAGAGCTCCAATAAGTTACTGTCGAAACTGACACCCGTCATATCTTCTATTCTTTTGTACAAATAAAAACATCCGTCGAATGTGGTTGTTCCTTTAAAAAAAAGAAATAATTAATTTTAAAAAAAATGAATGAATAAATAAAAAAATTTGAGGAAAAATTTAAAATAATCAAAAAATTGTAAAAAAAAATTAAAAAAAAAATATTGATGACTACAAATTAAAAAACAAATAAAACGATTAGACAAGATTTAAATTAATAAATAAAAATTGTGAAATATAAAAAAAAAATGCTGATTAAAAAAAAAAATTTAAATATTAAAATAATAAATAAAATTAAAAATAAAATTAAAAATAAAATTAAAAATAAGGATTGAAAAAGAAAAATAAAAATAAAAATAAAAATAAATCAATAAATAAAAAATAAAACAAAATAAAAGAAAAAAATTAAAAACAAAAGAATAAAAAAAAATTTTAAAATAATTATCAAAAATAAAAAAAAATTTTAAAATAATTATCAAAAATAAAATGAAACAATCAAAAAAATTTTTTACCAAATAAAAATAATAAAAAAAAAAAAATAAAAAAAAAATGCTATACCAACTTCGAGCTTTGGAAGAAAAATGTAAGATCTCAAATTAGAAGGGAAGAAAGAGTAAGTCTCCTTATTGAAATTGAACTTGGAATTCAAAATGGAGACGAAATCGTCCTCCCAAATCTTCTGGTTGAGAGGCCTCTTCTTAGAGAAGACGTCGTTGAGGTAATCGGTGATGGTGTTGCGGTAGGGCTCGTCGACGATGAGCTCGAGGTCACGCATCTTCTTGCGGAGTTTGGCGCGGAGCTCGTTTTTGATGATTCGCGCTACCATTTCGAGCATCACTATTTTGGCGTATGGGCTGTTTTTCATTCTGATGCACACCATTCCCAAGTATCTTTTTTTTTTTTAAAAAAAATAAATTTATTAAATTTTAATTTAATTATTTTTTTAATCTTTTTTTTTGTTTTATTTTTTTTTTTTTTGGTAAAAAATTTTTTTTGATTGTTATTTTATTTTTAATAATTATTTTTAAATTTTTTTTTATGACAGATATATTTATTTTTGATTTAAATTTTTTTATTTTATTATTTTTACTTGAAAATAAAAATTTTTTTCAATTTCTGTATTTTAAAATTTTTTTTGAATTTTATTAAAAACATTATTTTTCATTTTAAATTTATTTTATTTTTTTTTAAATTGATTTTGCTTACCTCATATTTATTCCTCTGCTGTGAATGAATTGAGTGAGTTGAAAATGGGAAAGAGAAGGGTAAACAGATAAATGGCTGTCAAACAATGAAATCAAATCCACTGCAAAACAAGGTATGGTCACCTAAAAAATAAAAAATAAAAAATAAAAATAAAAAATAAAAAATAAAAAATAAAAAATAAAAAATAAAAAATAAAAAATNAAAGATTTGAAAAGAAGAATTTTATGGAACAAAGAAAAACACAAATTGTTTCCTCTTTCTTTCCAAAAAACAATTTTTAAACTCTTTTTGATTCAGAAAAAGAAAATGTTTGTCTATTTTCCAAAACCTATTTTGTTTATGATTGTTGAGTATCTTGCAATTTCTCTTTACAAAAACAAAATCAAAATCTAAATTGATGATAAAAACCTTAGATGGGTAAGACTTGAATAATCTAATGCTTGAATAGAAATCCTCCTCTCTCAAAAACATTGCAAAAATATTTCTTGTTGATTTCTTTGATCACTTTTTGTTAAATATGAAAATTAAAAAAAAGAAAAAAAAATTTTTTTTGGATAAAATCAAATACCACATTTTTTACCATTTGATCAAAAAAAAATCAAGGATTTTTGATAAAAGGAGAAATATATTCATATTCTTCTTTTAATTTGTTCATAAAAATTTTTTCATTTTATGGATTTGGAAATCAAAGAAGTCTTTACAGAATCACAAATCAAATATTTGAAGCAATTGGTAGAAATGGAAGTCAAAAAACAAATCTCTTCTGTATCTTCTGAGCTCACAATAGAACAGAAGATTGATAAATTGGAAGAATTAAAGATTGAAGAAAATCAAAATTTGTTCATAAAGTCTATTGAGAAAGCTGGTGAGAAAAAATATTTATAATACACTTTTAAAAAACAATTCAATTGATAATCAATCTATTATAATACAAATTGAAACCCATATTAACCATATTATAAATATGATATCCTAAAAGAAAGATATTGAAAATTTGTTACTAAAAATGATCGATAAAGGATCAATATTAATCAACATATACAAATGATAATAAGATAATTTGGATCTCATTGATCAATTATATAGTTTTTATGTTGAGATATAAAAATTGATCCAAATTAGATGGCACATATTAAATTCTCACAAAAAAATTTTTCATTTTCTTTCCTCAAATGACATTTCTCATCCATTAACCAAACAAAAGAAAAAATTTATTTAATAATATTATATTCAGCCTTTTTTTTTAAAGAAATTTCAATTAGGATTTTTTTTTTGTTAAAAAATCAAATTTTAATTTTTTTTAAATAAAAGATTGGATAACAATCAATTGTGGCGGAAAACTAATCAGAACAACGAGATCCACTCTCATTAAAGTTCCCGAGTCCTACCTTGCCAAAATGTTTGAGAACGAAAATGTTCAAAACGAAACATTGGCGAAAGACGAGAATGGTGCGTATCTACTCGACGAAAACTATGAGTTTTTTCAACCTGTCTTGAATTTTCTGAGGTGAAAAAATTATTAAAAAATAAAAAACAAAAAACATCAGAAAATGTAAAATAAAATAAAATAAAAAAGTATCAAAAATAAAAATTCAGAGAAAATAATTATTTAAATAAAAAATAAAAAAATTTTTTTAAAAAATTATAATATTAAAAATATTAAAAATCTTTTTACTCAAAAAAATCATAAATTTTTGGTTTATAGGTATGACAAATTGTCTTTCGATAAAAACTTGGACCCTTTGGGAGTGTTTTGTGTTGCACAAAAATACAAAATTACACCGATGATCAATGTAATGAAAGAAAACGGTAATTTTTTTTTTAAAAAAAGAAATAATAAAAAAAAAAATAATTTTAAAAAAATAATTAAAAAATAAAATAAAATGAAATTTACTGTTTGAATTTATTATTTCAATATTGAAGGAATGGTCGATCCTCAAAAGAAAAAAATTTTCAAAAAAGTGATGATTGTTGCTTGCAGGTTGGCTAGTTGGATAGGTCTGAGTGGTGCTGTGGAAGTTTCTGTCGCACTAAAATACAATTTCAAAAAAACAAGAAAATATGGCAAAAAAGTTTATTTATTACTAATTAATCCCATTATTTTTTTTATTTTTATCTTTTTATTTTTATATTCATTTTTTTTAAAAAAGGTAATCAATGGGAGTTGTTTAGTCATTCACACGAATTGGTTGCCATGATCCTGAATGATTTGACTACTCTTGGATGGCAAGTGGTCACTAGTTCTGCGGGAGGTGCAAACGAGGTCAGTGTGTATCATAATTTCATTCTTGTCATTGACTCGTTCGATCCTCCAGCAATAGAAAATGAAAAAAATTAAGAATAAAAAATAATTAAAAATAATAAATAAATTTAAAAAATAATTTAAAATTAAATCTCATTGACTTTGCTTAATCTTTCTTTTTTTTGATAGCAATTCTTCTTGATCAAAAAATGTTATCTAATTCTTTGTTTACGACAATAACAAAAATTCCAAAATAATTAATTTTTTCTTTTTCTTTTTTATTTTGTGTTTGGAAAAAAAATCTCGACAGAAGGTCTTTGTTGAACCCTTGTGATGATTCGAGTATTAACAATGGATTTTTTTCTCTCCAAAAGAGAAAGGTTCTGCCTGATATCTATCGCCCTTTTCCTAAAAGAGGAATAATCCGTTTTGGATTTACGGATGTGTCGCAAAAAAATGGAGTAGTCTTCCAAAGCGTTGATGAGATTAGGATCTATTTTCAATGCAGCGATATAGTGTTCCTCGGCCTATTAAAAAATAAAAAATAAAAAATAAAAAATAAAAAATAAAAAATAAAAAATAAAAAATAAAAAATAAAAAATAAA
>JAMYWO010000061.1:126439-148810 GCA_024220525.1 Cochliopodium minus | reverse complement strand
ATTTTATTTATTTTATTTATTTTATTTATTTTATTTATTTTATTTATTTTATTTATTTTATTTATTTTATTTATTTTGATTAATTATTATTTTCTTAATAACTTTATTTTTGATTTACATTTTTTTATTCATTTTAATTAATTTTTCATTTTTATTTCAATTATTATTTTGATTGTATTTTTAAAGGTAAATCTGAAATTTCTGCACTTTCCGATGAACAAAAAGAAAAGATTAAATCATTCGATTCTTTTTGCAAGTCAAAAGAATACTCCGAACTCAACGAGAAGTTCCTCCTTCATTACAAAGAGGAGTTCAAAATCAGTATAAAGTCTTCAAGCATAGTCATCATTTCCAGAGATAAATTGGGATTGAACATGCATTCTCACGGATTGAGATATTTTGCAGAAAAAAACAGTAACAAAAATTTTTGATTTTTTAATTTTTAATTTTTTATTAATTTTTAATTTTTTGTTATTTTTTTTTTAAAATTTTAATATTAATTTTATTAACTTATTAATTTTATCAATTTTATTAATTTTAATATTAATTTTTTTAATTTTAATTTTAATTTTTTAATTTTTATTTCAATTTTATTGATATTATATTAGTTTTATTAATTTTATTAATTTTATTAATCTTTTTAATTTTTTTAATTTTAATTTTTATTTTTTAATTTTCAATTTTATTTTGTTTTTAATTCAGGTTCTCACGAGTTCCAGATCATTGTGGCAGAACCCAACAACAACAATTACATGGTGCTGATCAACTCCAATGGGAGAAAACTCTTCAAAAATGGAGATTCAGTCATCATCCAACATCAATTAGCCATAGCCTATGGTGTTACAAAGTAAAAAAAAATTAATTTAAACTTTATTTAATTTTAATTGATTTTAAATTTTTTAATTCATTTTAATTTTCAGATTTTATTAATTTTTAATTTTTTTAAATTTTTTTAATTTTTTTTTAAAAATAAGATATCTTCATACAAATTATGGTTTGGTTTCTCCTTTGGGAAGAGGACAAGAAGTTTATTTTTCTGACAACGTGAAAACTAACGAAACAACCAAGGAACAAGACTTTGAGCTGATGAAATGGGTATTGGAATACGTAAATGTAAAAGAAATAATACAAAAAAAAAATTATTATTTTTTATTTTTTTTTTATTTTTTTTTATTTGTTAAAAATCATTTTTTTTTTATATTTTTTTTTTTGAAAGGATGATGAGAAGGAAAATTATTTAAAATTGAACATGAAGTTTAGATTAAGACATTTAGTCACTGGCTGCTATTTATTGTCCGATGAGAAAAAGTTCTTGATTGAACAGAACAACGATCATGCTTTGGCAGCAGAAGTTGTATGTCAAAGTGAGAAAAATGAATACACTGTATGGAAAGTCACAACAAGTTTATAATAAAAAAAAATAATCCAACATCGGAAAAATAAAATTGAATTCAAAAAAAAAAAAAAAATTAAAAATTAAACCCTTTTTTTAAAAGAAAATAACAAAAAAAACATTCAAAAATTTATTTTTTTAGACCAATTATTTTACGTGTGACTAACTCTTTGGGATCATTACTGTAGTTAGAGCAATAATAACAACTTACTAATTTAAGTTGAATTACTAATATATGGAGAAGATGAGCTATAACTAGAAAACCTGAGCGTGAAAATTGTTGATGATCGCGAATTATTGTAGAGGGACTCCCTTTGCAAATAAGATGGTCTTCCAGTAGGCTGATCCATAAAATATTTTTTTTTTTTCTTATTTTTTTATTGAATATTTTTTTTTTTTTATAATTGAATATTTGCTGGGAATATTTAAAGAATAAAAAAAAAAAATTTTGGCAATACAATGTTAATTTTATTGAAGATGGATTCAAAATATCGAACAAAAACTTTCTTCAACTTTTTCATTCGGATCTTTTGTTGGTTCATTCTTTACTTCTTTTTTATCTTCCTCATCGCTGTCGCTGTCAAAGAAAGAGAAGAATGGAGGACTTTCATCCACAATTACATTCTCATATTCTCTCGGAGGAACATATTCTTTCTTTCCATCCAACAATCTTTAAAATTTAACGGAAATAATAAAAAAATATTGTATTATACAATATTTATGAATATTACTTTTTAAATTTATTTTGAAAGAGAAAATATATTATGTTCATTATCTTCTTAATATTACAAGATTATGGAAATTATATTTGAAATGTTCGTATTTATTTTTACCTGTATTTATTTGTTTGAGATAAAAGATCTGTCAATTCTTTATGTTTAAATCCAGCAAGCTTATTTCAAAAATCAATCAATGAAAAAAATAAAGAAATATAGATTCATACCTTGTTTTCATATTCTAATGTTGCTCTTATTTCTATCAAATCATCAGCATCCACTTCCAAACATGTTTTTATTTTTTCACATTGTTCAATATAAATATTTACAGTCTCTTCCATCGATCCCTTTGCTTTGATTTTCCATTTTTGAGTCAATTCACTTGCTCTTGAAATTAATTTTTCAGTGGAGACATATTTGTTTGGGTATTTTTTCATTCTGAATCTTAGTTTTGTCCAATTGAGTAACATTGAAGCTTGAAATATGAAATATTAGTTTTTCACAAATACAAGTAAAAACATATAATAATATCAAACTGAATATGCAATCAAATATTTGATACTTTATAAAATATTCATATTAAACAATAATCCTTTATGAATGATGGATATAATTTGTATAACAAACAAAATAAGTAAGATATAAAAAATATTTTATGCCAAATATATCAAAGAATTAATAGAAATTATGAAATCCATACTTGTGTTCATATCAATCGTAAAATCTTCTCCTTTGATTTCGGTTGATGAATACAAATCATTCAATTTCTCGTGCAATTCTTCTGATTCATCATCTGTGAGAGTCATATCAGTTAATATTCTGTCATAAATAGATTTGGCTTCAATATGAATTTCATCCAAAGTAAGTCTCACCTCTTTCTTCATTTTTTTTTTTAATTTTTTAATAATATTCAAGAAATTTAGAATTGAATAAAAGATTTTATGAAATGTTAAAATGAAGCTTTAATTATGATGTGTTGAACAGGTTTTGGGATCTTAATCTTTTTGAGGATGAAGATTCGAGAATGCTTCAAACACAATACAAAAACTAAAACTCTTTCTCTGAATGCCCTGTCAAATTGCAAATGGGAACTTGTTGTCCATTCCTTTTTTTTATAAAGTAAATTAAAAAAAATGAAGAATTCAATTAATGAAATTTTTTATTTTTTTGAAAAAAATTTTTATTTTTTTATTTTAAAAAAAAAATTTTTACGAGGAAAAGTTCATGGTTTTGCATTAATTTCAGATCATCAAAATCTAGAGGAGAAAAAGTATTTTCTCCTTTAACTATATTTGCAAGGTCAGAACCACCAGAAACAAAGATTTGGTTCATCTCTTATTAATTTAGATTTTAATGAGCATTTAATTAAAAATAAAAATAAAAAAATAATTGAATAATAAGAAATAACTAATAAAAAAAATAAATTAAAAAATTAATAAAAAATGAAAATAAATCAAAAAATATCAAAATAAAAATAAAAATAAACAATCAAAAATAAGTTTTAATAATAAAAATAAATAAAAATCAAAAAAATAAAAATCAAAATCTAAAATGATTAAAAAAAATAAAATTAAAAAATAAAAAATGAGAGGAAAATTTTTTTACTGTCAACAAAAAGGGCATGTTTGACTCCAGTTGAAACATAGCAAATGTCTTTGAGAGAAAGCTTTTTAAATTCAAAATAAGCTCTGGTACTGGAATTTTTGATTTGTTTATAGCTGTTTTCACCACTCCCATAAACTTCACCTTTATCTTTTAAAAAATAAAATGAAAGTAAAAAAAAAATAAAAAAATTCAAAACAAAAAACTAGATTCTAAATTTAAAACAAAAAAATTTAAAAAATTTAAAAAATAAATTTTAAAAAATAAAAAATAAAAATAAAAAATATTAAAAAAATAAAAAAAATAAAAAAAACAATTAATAAAAAATAAAAATAATGAAAATGAAATAATTTAAAAATTAAAACTAAATTTCAATATTAAATTTTTACTAATTTTTTAAATTTTTTTTTGAAAAATTTCAACCTGTCAATATAAAGGTAAAGTTTTCGCTACAATGAATTGAAGAAATGTTGGGAATGTGAGTGATGGACGAAATTAATCTTTTGGTTTCGGAATTCGCCACTCCTAATTGTCCACTACTATTTCTTCCAAAGCCTTTCAACACACTATTTCCTTTTTCATCTCCTAAAAAAATTGAATTAATAAAATTTAAATTATTCATTTTTAATTTTAATAAAAAATTTTGAAATATTAATTAATTTATTTTACATTTATTTTTGTTTTTTTTTTTACTTTAATTTTTCTAATAATTATTTTTAATTTTATTTTGATAATTTTTAATTTATTTTAAATTTATTTTTATTTATTGTAAATTTAATTTTCATTTATTATAAATTTTTCTGATTATTTTTTTTTATTTTTATTTATTTTGTTATTAATATTTAATTTTATTTTTAAATTTAAATTATACAATTACTTGAAATTTTTTTCAAATTTATTTTCATTGTATTCTTTAATTAATTTAAAACAATTTTTACGTGTTAAAATGAAAGAGTGCCAATAACCACAAGAAACGCTAATGGCATTTTTGTCAGTCATCAAGAGAGAAGGTTCTTTTGGGTTTTTATGAGTGAGGCCACATTCCCCGAATGAGTTTGATCCCATCGTCCATATTTCCCCATTTTCTTTTTTAAAAAAAATAATAAAGTGAAAAAATTAATAAAATAATTTAATAAAATAAAAATAAAATAAAAATAAAATAAAATAATAAATAAAATAAAATGACAATAACAAAATATTAAAGACAAAATTTTAAAATAATAAATAAAATAATAAAAAATTCACAAAAAAATATTTTAAAAAATAAAAATAAAAATTAAAAAAAAAAAAAAAATTTTTTTACTTTTTAAAAACAAGAAATGAAGTTTTCCGTTGGAAAAAGAAACAACATCGTCCATATTAACTTCTACAAATTTTTTGTGGTTTTCCCCATCCCATAGACCACTCCTATAAATCTTTCCATTATCTAATAAAAAAAAAAAATGTATGTATAAAAAAAGAAAATAAATAGAAAAATTTTAAATAATTTTTTATTTTTACCAGCAAGAACTATTCTTTCAAGAGCTTTGTCTTGAACAGTTTGAATGAAATTGATGTCCAAAGTGGAGTTAAAGGGCAAAGTACCATTGATATAAGCAAACTCTGCACCAATGTCGTAACTTTCTTGTTGCCACAGAGACGAGTTTATTTGAGTGAGATCGTATTTCTCTTCAAGGGTGTCATAAGGAAATCTGTTGATTAGTGTTTGTGCGTGTTCTCTGATAACTCCAATGGTAGTTTTGTTTACAGGCCTAATTAAAATTTGTTTTTTTTTTTGTTCATTATTTTTGTTTTTAAATTTTTATGTTTAAATTTTATTTTTATTTTTTATTTTATTTTTATTTTTTTATTTTTTTATTTTTTTATTTTTTATTTTTATTTTTAAATTTATTTATTTATTTTTGATTTAAATTTTTTTTTTTTTATTATTATAAAATTGTTTTTTTATTTTTTGTGAAAATTTTTTTACATTTCGTAAGTTGTTGTATAATAGAAACTGGTAAAAAAAAAAGGTTTGAAATGCATCTCAAAAAAATTTTTTTTTTTTAATTAGTTACCCAACACTGTCCCAAACACTTTTATTTGGTTAAAAAAATAAAAAAAATGTAAAAAAAAATTAAAAAAATTAGAAATTTAAAAAATTTAAAAAAAAATTTGAAATTTAAAAAATTTAAATAAATTTTAAATTTTTTTACCTATGCATATTTGACCTTACAATGTTGTCATTGGCTGTGATGACATAATTTTTTTGTTTAAAATCAAAGATAATTTGGGGAAAAAATGAAAAAATGTTTACTATCAATGTTGACATAGAAAAGGTTTCCTCCTTGATCCCCACTTGGGAATCGGTTGTTGAAGAGACTAATTGAATGCATAGGCTAAAAAAAATCGTTTTATTTTTTTTTATTAATTTTTTTTTATTAATTTTTTTTATTAATTTTTTTTTTTATCATTTTTTTTGAAATTTTTTTTTTAAATTTTTTATAATTTTTTTATTATTTTTTTTTGAATTATTATTTTTTTATTTTAAAATTTTTTTTTTACTTGGTGAATGTCTCCTATCAAATGGGTTAAAATTCTCAATGAAAATAAAAACAACCAAGTGTTTGGTGTTGCAGTTTTAAAGTTTTCGGAACATTGTTGAATTGCATAAACAACCTTTATTAAAAAATTAACAAATGATTTTAAATTGTGATTAATGTTGAAAAAAATATTCAAATAATAAAAAAAATTTAAAAAAAATTTTAAAAAAATAAAATGTACAAAAAAAATGAAATTTACATTATGATCTGGAAGACACCAATTTAAGGTAAAATTATCTTCGTTTATGAATGGTTTGTTTCTGTTGGTATTTTTTTTTAAATTTAAATTTAAATCAGATTTTTTTTTTTTATTTTATACATGTAATGCCATTGATCGAACATCTTGAATCCCAATGCTCTTAAATCATCCATCCTATATCATATTCATTTTAATTTTATGTACATTATTTTATTCTTTTACTCACCATGTTGCACTGTTCAAAAGATCGGGGTTGGCTGGAAAATAATCTTTGAGCTGTTCTGCGAGCATTTCAGCCAATTTGTACGTCTTTGAGTTATTCAATCTCTAATATCAAAGGAGGGAAAGAAATAATGAATTGATTGCTTGGCATCTCTTTTTTTTTTTTTTTTTTTTTTTTGGAAAATATTTAAGAAAATATTTTTTACCATTATTGCTATTTCTACTACGGTCAGATGCTATTTCATTTGAAAAGGTTTATTATATTCAGAACGGAGAAAAAATAAATATGATTTTTTTTTATTTTGTTGATATAATTTGTCTTACGCCTTCCATCCACCAGCAATTTGCTAGGCCGAATGATATTAATAATATGGATAGATAGAATATTACTTTGAACATCTTTTTTTTTAATTAATTTTAAAAAAGGACCAGGTCCATTTCATATCGGGACTAACAAATAAGCAAAATTAAAGTTTAATTAATTTTAAAAGTTTGATCTGTGCAATTTTAAATTTCAGAAGTTTTCTTTTATTATCAATTGTTGATTTTTTAAATTTTTAAAGATAACAAAACAACAAAGAACAAAGTCACAAGTGTAAAGAAAATTATTTAGTAAAAATGATCAAAAAGGATCAATTAAAAAGAAAAACAAAAAAAAGAGTATCTTAAGTAGAGATCCAATAATGGTACATAACAACATTTTCAAAAAAAAAATAATTTCAAAAAAAAAAACAATTTTTATTTTTTATTTTCAATATTTTTTTCTTCTGTCAAATCTTTTCACAAACAGAACCAATGGTCTGAGTACCACTAGTATAAATGGTCTTAGGGCCATAAGTAGTGACAGAATGAACGTCAACAAAAGGAACATTGATGGAAAGTTGAGATTGGACATCAAAAGAAAGATCATAAGTCAAATTGGCACAAACTTGTTGAGTAACAGTACTTCCTTGGGCGTTAAAGTAGATGATGGGTTTGAAGGAGTAGGTGGTTTGGAAGAAGTTGTCGAGGTGGAAGGTGATGGAGGGGGAGATCGAGTAGTCTGCCGAGGCGCTGAACATGGCGCTTGCTTCGCTGAGTTTGGTTCTCCATTCCAAAGTGGGGTTTGGGTGGACGTGATACCTATTTGTAAGCAAAAATAAAATTAAAAAAAAAAACAAAAATAAAATAAAATTGATTAAAAAAAAATCAAAAATAAAATTAATTTAAAAAATAATTTAAAAAAAACTAATTTAAAAAAATGAATTTAAAATCAAAGAAAAATAGTTCCAAAAAATAGTTTAAAAAATAATTTAAAAAATAAAAAATTTTGTTTTATTTTTTAAACCATCCTTGTCCTGCTTGATATCCAACATAACTGCTTCCATAATTCCTAAATATTAAATATGTTTAATTGTTATTAAATTATTTATTTAGTAAATAAATAAATAAGGAGATACCAAGTGGATAAAGTTCCAATCTCTGCTTGTGCTTCTGCCATCCTGTTTAAGGTGTGAATGAAAACATTTTTTTATTAAAAAAAAAATTAAAAAGGAATGTAAGATGCTCAAAAAGGGTTTACATGTTCATTGAACTAGAAAACTCAATGTCAACATCGAAGAAGATGTGGAAAGGTATCACTCCAACAAAAAAATCAACCACTGTAGCAGATTTAACGACAGGCCTAACAATAAAAAAGTAAAAAATAATTTTAAAAAAATATGTAATATTTATTGTAGTGAATTAATATAAAAAATAAAAATATTTGTTAAATTAAATCGTAAAAATAAAATTTATAATTAAAGAATAAAATTAAAATAAGATAACAATTTTTAAATAAAATTAAAAAAATCTAAAATAATTAACATATAAAAATGAAAAACAAAAAACAAAAAAATTAAAAAAAAATAAAAATAAAGAAGAAAATTAAAAATGAATATTAATTTTTAATAAAATAAAATAAAAATAAAAATAATAATTTTTTTACAAAATTATTATTACATAACTTTGTCAACTCCAGTTCCCCAACTCTTTTGAGCTACTAATTTTAGAACGAAGCCAGAATCGTGAATGATGTTGGAGAAACCTGCTTGAAAACTTTGCAAGCGAAAACCCTTCATGCTGATGTCCAACAAAATGTCTGCGCTGATTCCCACAAAACATTCTTGGCAAGTGATGGTCAAAAAGGAGTTTTGGAACAAGTTGATAGGTTCTATTGCTCCATTACCTAAAAAAATAAAAAATAAAAATAAAAAATAAAAATAAAAAATAAAAAAATAAAAAAAGTAAAAAATAAAAAATAAAAAAATAAAAAAATAAAAAATAAATAAACATTATAAAAGCAAAAATAAAACATTAAAAAATAAAAATAATTAAAATAATCAAAAACAATAGTAATGGATAATAATTTTTTTTTTACAAGTTGTGTTGTGATTGTATCCGATACATACATGATGTTCTCCTTTGCAGTTCAAGGTGTCCACTGCCGAGGCGCTCAAGTTCAAAGCGAGGGACTCAAATACTTCGTCATACAAGGCATCACTGGTTGCAACATAAAGGCAAGGAATCTAAAAAATCAAAAAAAGATAAATAAAAAATAAAAAATTAAATTTTTTTTTAAATTTTTTTTTTAACCATTGAACCTGCAGGTGCCTATTGGAAAAGATGTTTCATGATTAGATATGATTACAAATTATTCTTTATTTTGGAATTACCCATCCCAACATTCTCCTTATTATTGGCTTTCCATTGCACATGAATTTGGAGGAGGTGATGAATGTGGTCACTGATTTCAACAATTCCATGAAATCACACATTACTACGTCATTCTCGAAGAATATCACTCCAGCTAAGAATTGATTGAAATGAATTCTTTTTTTTAAAGAAATTTTAAATTGGAAATTGTTTTTTTACCTGTTGGATCCACATTACATGTAAATGAATTCTATTGGGAATGTTAAGAAAGATTATATTGTCCTTTATATTTGTTTAATTTGTCTTACAATTCCATATTTTGGATCTTCTAGCAACAAATATGTATTATTTGCATTTAATGCTGCTGTATATTCCAATGTATGAGTCTTTTGATTAATACAGACATTTTGTTTTCCTATAATTAACAAAATTAATTCAAAATTATAAATTCCATAACAATCCATATGGAATATAACCAGTATTTTGATTATATTTTATGATCCTTTCCAATATATTTGTTTTTACCTTCAATAATAGTCTTATTTCCAATTGTTTTTGATTTTAAATTTGGATCTCTTTCTAATTTGATATTTCCTTGCAATAAGCAATAAGAAGTGCAGCAAAATAAAACAAGCAAAAGTGACAAAAGGTGTTTCATTTTTTTATTAAAATTTAATTTATTTATTTTTTGAATTTAAAAAATATAAAAAAAAATAGAAAGCCAGTATACCAAATATGATAAAGCTTATTTTGTTATTGTTGTCTATAATTCTATTCATAAATGTTGCAAGTTCGTTTTCTTTGAATAAACCACCAAATCCAATGAAACATGCATTTGCAGACTATAAAAGATTGAAGGGTAAAATAATAAATTTCATTGGAACCATATAACTGGATTATATAATCTCAATATATCAAAAGGAAGAAAATATTTTGTTGATAACAAGAGAATATGCTTAAACAAGAAAATATATAATTTGAATTACAATGTATCTGTTGCAGTGGATAATATCTTTCTCGTACTTGAAGAACAAGGTAAAGATATGAGGAATATAAAGAACAAAGTAAATTATTATTTTTTTTTTTCAATTCAAAAATAGGAGCATCTAATATCACATGGTAAAGAATCATACTTCAAATGTTTAATTTAAAACCATAATTTACTCCACATAAAGTAATTTAGGTAAAAAACTTTTCAATATTTATTTTTTTTGAATTTAAATTAAATTTTTCAAATTTCAATACCCCCTTCCTTTAATTCCTCCTATAAAGATCCATCATCAATGTTGATAACATTCCCTTCTTCATCATCAATGCAACAATTTTCATCACAAATCAAACCAGTGATAACATGTAAATAAAAATAATCTTTTATAAAATAAAAAAATCGAAATTTCAACGAATAAATAAATAACATCAAAAAAAATTTTTATTTTTTATTTTGAACAAGTCATCACATCCCAAACTCCAACATTCTTTTGTAAAGGAAAACCATTGTTAAGAAGAGTGTTCGCTTTTGAAGAATACACCGAAGGAACCAATACTCTCTTATTGAGTTTGTCCGACTCCAGATACGATGAGATCTTCGACAAAGCTCACATTTCATTTGGTTCATCTTCAGAGACTTGCGGTGATGAGGTTGTTGATCCTAAGGTTGCCCACACTTACCCTGCTTTCAATAATCCTAAAAGTGGCCATTTTTGTTTGGGAATCAATACAAACGAAGTAAAAAATAATTTTTTTAAATTAAATTTTAGTTTCAAAAATATTTAAATTTATTCTCATTTTTATTTTAATTTCTTTTTTATTTTATTTTTCATATTTTGATATTTATTTCTTTTTTTAAAAAAAAATGTTATTTTGTTATAATATTCTTTTTTCTCATTTTCGTTTTTTGATTTAATTTTGTCATCTAGTTTTAATGCTATTTTTTTTTATTTCTATTTTTTTTATTAATTCATTTCTATTTTTTAAATTTTATTTTTTAATTTTATTTTTTGTCATCTTGTTTTAAAATCTTTTTTTATAGCAATGTACCAACGCTTCACAACCGTTACAACTTTACAATAACCAATACATCACAGTGACATGCGAGGACTGCTTCTTCGCGTTAACAGGAGACGTTTTCCTCGAAGTCCACATCGACTTGTTCGAGTGTATCAGCTTCACTGGTGGTTTCGTCAACCTTGAAATGTTGGGTTCCCTCATCATGCAATTACAAGCTCACATTGATTGGAGTGCTGGTAAAAAATTTTAAATTTAAATATATTTTTTTTATTATTTTTAAAAAAAAATTTTATTTTTTATCACTTTTATTTTACTTGTAAATTTTTTTAATTTATTTGAAATTTTTTTTTTTTTGATATGATCAACTTATTTTATTTGTAAAATTTTTTTATTTTTTATTAATATTATTTTAAAATTTCTCATGACATATTTCTTTATTTATGAACGAATTTTTTATGAAAATTTTTTTCATTTATAAATTCTTTTTATTAAGATTTTGATGAATTCTTTTCATTTTTTTTGAAATTTTTTTATCTTTTTAATTTTAGATTTGATTTTTTTTTGATCAAATTTTTATTAAATTACTCATAACATATTTCTTTAATTATGACTAAACTTTTTTATTTTTTATTTTAGATTTGATTTTTTTTATATTTTTTTAATTTTAGATTTAATTTTTTTTTTCATCAATTTTTTATTTGTAATTTTGATCAAGGTATCGACAAGAACATTCCAATAGGAGGAGAGATAAACTTGTTAAACTTTAACATCGGACCTGTTCCTGTCCACCTCTACTTCCTCCTAGATTTGGGCTTCGCTCTCAACTCTCAATATCAATTCACCGCGACTGCAACTATCGGTACAAGCTTCAACTACACTTGGGAGTAAAAATAAAAATTTCATTTAAAAAAAAAATTATTTAAAAAATTTAATTTTAAAAATTAAAAAGTTGTTGGTACGTCAAATGGGGTAAAAAAAATTTTTCAATTTTATTTTTTTGTTTTTATTTTATTTTTTTATTTTTTATTTTTTATTTTTATTTTTTTTATTTTTTCATTTTTGCTTTTTCAAAACTTAAAAGGTCTTTTGTCTGGTTGGGAACATGTTCATCCAAGCCCTATTGTAACATGGACCCCAGTGGTTTCTGGAGAAGCAGGGTTCACTGCTTCCACTTGTTTCTCTTTGGCTCCTTCTTATGGTTTTCATGTTGACAACTTTTTCTCCACCACTTACAACTTTGTATAAATAATTATTAATTTTTTTTCTTCATATTTTAAATTTTTTTTTAATTTTTGATAATTTTTTTTCGAAGAACCCAAGGTATTTTTTTTTTTTTTTTTTAAAAAATTTTTTTTCCAATTTCATTTTGTTTAGTATCACTGCAGCTGCTCAATGGAATACAACAACTGACCAATTATGTGCTGAATTAACGTTAATATCCAATTATTTTTTCTTTAATAAAATAATAACTTATTTGTTTTTCCAAAAATAGATATTCAAGTTCTTTGACAGTAAGTTCCCAACTTTCTTTGAACAGTAATTTTTTTTTTTTGTAATTTTTTGTTTATTTTTCGTTGATTTCTCTTTAAAAATATTTAAATTTTAGTTCCTTTCTCCTCAAAGCAAACTACAGTATGGGGACCAAGAACTATTTGGTCTCAAGATGGAACTATTGGAAATTATTGTTCTAAATAGTGAAATTAAAGAATTTTTACATAAAATAAAAAATATTTTTTTTTTTAATTCTTGGAAATTTTAAACACATTTTTTTTAATTTATTTTATTTTTTTATTCTATATAATCAAAATTCTCATCAATATTCAATGCTTTATCTGAATCCTCTCTCAACATGGAGAATTTCGATTCAATGTAGCTTCTCAAAGAAAAGATGTTGTCAGTCCATCTGTTAGCACTTTCCTTGAAGATCTTGATATCGTTGTTGTAAGCCTCGATCAACTCTGGATCGTTCTGTGCGAACTCAGACAATTCTTTTTTGTAGGTATCGTTCAATTCTTTCAATTCCTCCAATTTTTGCAATTTTGATTCCCTTTCTTCTGTTGGTTGTCTTGTTTCTAACAGTTCATCCCTTTTCTTTTCGAGATCCTCCCTTTTCCTCTTTGATTTGGAGATGCTCTCTGTCAATTCCTCTATCTTGGAGGTTCTCATCTTCAGATAATGAGAGGGGAATGACCAGAAGTAATTCGATGTTCCCACCTTCTCCATGAATATCTTCCCATCATACGTCAATTCCAACGCTATATCCTTCACTGTTTGTTTCACTATCCCTTTTTCTTTGAATGCACGCTTTTCCAAATCTTTTAATGTCAATACTGCTTTCTATTATTGATTAATATGTATTAATATAGGTCTATATTTGTTGGTATTATGGAAATATGTTTAATATGCTCTTTATTTTATATTTTACAGATTCTCTGAATAATTCAAGCATCCTTTCCAATTTCTCATCTCTTGATAATCCTTTCTTTTTGCTCATTTTCTTTTATTGTGTTAAATTTTTTCCTTTTCAATTTTTTTTTATTTTATACATTTTCAAAGAAAATTTTTTATAATTTTGCCACAACTCAAATTTAAACTCCAAACATTCTTCTACAAAAGGAAATTTAAAGTTTTTTGCTATTTCAAGCTTCTTATGAATTTCCCCCAATTGAATTCTTTTCCTGAAATAAAAATAAAAAAAAAATGGAAATTGAAGAAGATCTGAATGAAACAATCAAAAGAAAATTCATTTTTGATCAAATATTCAAAAATATAGAATATATTTCAACAGGAAATTCTTCTTTTGAAAAATTACCCAAAATGATTCTTTGTTACATTTTCCAATTCTTAAATGCCAAAGATATTCCTGCATTATTCAGATTGAACAAATTTCTATTCAAATTATTATGGTGTTCTCCTAATGTTGGTAAATAAAAACTCATTAAAACTCAAATATATAAAATAAATTCATATATATTTTTGATGAATACAACTTTTATTTTAATTTTGTTTGAAATCAAGGACCTTCTATAAAGAAATTTCAATTTGATAATTTTTTCACTTAAAAGGCGGGAATTTAAAATTAAATTATAAAAAATAAAAGGGAGTTTGTGGGAAAGTATGTGCAAAAGAGAATTGAATGAAGAAATACTAAATGAAAAGGAAATAGAAGAAACAATGATGGATCCAACGAGAGATGAGTTTGAAAAGAAGATGAACAGATATCTCCTCTACTTCAGACACTTGAGCCCTTTTGATTGGGATCCAAATTCAGTGAATAAAGAACATTTTGAAATCAACAAAAAAAAAGTGATTTACAAAGCTGATGGCGTGATAAGAACTGTTCCTTCCAAAACAGTCTTTAAAGGTAAAAAGAAAGTTGAATTGATTTGTACATATCAATCTAACAGAGGTTCGTGGTTTACATTTGGTAAAAAAAAAAAAAAAAAAAATTGAAAAAAAAAAATTTTTGTTATTCAAATAATTTTAGTTTCAGTTTTTTTTTGATCATCCTTATTTTCATTCTCATTTTATTAATTATTTATTATTTTTTAATTTTAATGAAAGGGGTTATAAGTTCTTCCTATAATAATTGGAACAGTTATCAACACAGTGGGCAAGGAGTTGGAGGTAAATTACTTTGAATTAAAAAAAAAAAAATTTCTTTTAAAGTTTATTTGAGATTTTAGATTACATATTTATTTGAAATTCAAGATTTTTAAAATCTTTTAAATTAATTTTCATTTTTACTATTTCATAGTTGTCGCAAGTTCTTACAGCAGTGGCTTTAACACTCAGGGTGATGAACCTCCTGTAGATGTAAAAATAGTTATTGACTTGGAAAAAAAAGAGATGATCACCACTTGTCCCAGCAAACCCAAAACCGCCAATAACAGAAGTTTACTCAATGGATTGTCGAAAATCGATGAAGATGGTGTTCGTTTTGCTGTTTCAATCACATATTCCAAAGAATATTTTGAAATAAAAAAAATCAGATACCTTTAAATTAATAAACCCCTTCTTCTCTTCTTTTAATCTATTTTAGGTTCATTTTAATTTCAATTTAATAAAGAAATTTCGGAGATAATCTTTATATTAAATTTATTTTAGGAATTAAATATTTATAAAAAAAACTAAAAAAAAATTTATTTTCTCTTTATTATGTCCAACAAGCATCATAAACACATTCCTCGTTGGGTAATACAAAATTTTCATAAATTTTATATTTTTCTTTTAAAATTATGAAAGAGGGAGGCAGAAAGACAAGAATCTTCGGCAGCCAACTCCACTGACAAGAAAGATCTCAAAAAAAATACTCAAAATGAAAAGAACAACCATTCATTGAAGCCTATCGAAAAAAATCCTCAAACCAATGAATCAAATCAAGAAAATCAAACAAAAAGACAAAAACAAAAAACCAAAAATTAATAGAAAGAAATAAATTATTTAAAAAGTTTTAATAATTAATATTTTTGCAAAATTTAAAAGAAAGCTGAAAATTTATTGTTGCAAAATAGGAAAATTATGCCTTTTTCTCGTTTATGATTTTTTGAAATAATGATGAAATAAAATGTCAAATAAAATAAATAAATAACAAAAAATTTTTGAAATAATCTAAAAAATAATGTCACATAGGAGGAGAGACAGTTTTTCTAGAAATAGCCCCGTTTTAACAGAAAACAAGAAAGAAGATTTGTTAAATTTGAAAAACAAAAATAAAATAGAAAATAAAAACAATTATTCCACAAAAACCATTCCTGAAGATATCGACATTAATTTGAATCCCAGATTGAAAACTACTGAGAAAGATTCTTTTTTTCCAAAAGAATCAGAAATTGATCAATACTTGAACCCAAGTACTAAAAAGAATGACAAATAAAATTTAAAAATAGAAAGAAAAATTAGCTTCATTAATGTTTGGATTTAAAAAATAAAAAAAAATTAAAAAAAAAAAATCAAATATGTCAAATAATTTAGATAAAACTCATTTAAAACATAAAGACTTCAATTTTTCAAATCACACCCCTGATCATTTTGAAAAAATAAGTGATCTCAAACAAACACTGAACCATCCAAGAAAGAATCCTTCACCCGAGATATTCCATGAAAATATAAATGGAAATGGTTTCAATATGTTAGGAAGAGAAAACATTTACAAACCAGAATATTTGCCAAGCATAAATTATTATAATAATTAAATTAATTATAAATTAAAAGACCTTTGGTTACAATAAGAAAAACTAAGCGGAAGTATGTATTTTTTTCCAACTTTTTGTTTCATTTTAGAAAAGAGTTGAATGAAATTGAATAATTAATTATATTTTAGATGTTGAATCTAAATTTTAAAAATTCAAAAGATTTTCTCCCAATTTACGTTTAAAAATAATGATTCCCCTTTGTTTATTCTCTTCAAATAAATTGAATAATTTTGATTGAAATAAAAAAAATATAAATATATTATAAAATTTAAAATCAAAAAAAAAAAAAAAATTCTTGATTTTTAAAAATTAGAATTTTTGTCACTTGTTTGTTGAGAAAATGATCAAAGAAAAGATTGATGAGAATCATGAATTAGATCATGATTTGGCAAAAAATATAAATCAATGGATGGCCACCACTCTAGAAATGGAACCTCGAAATGGCAAAAGAGGAGAATTCATTCAAGAATTCGGAGGAATAGAAACTGTTGTAAAGTTATTGAATGTACAAATAGATCAAGGATTGAGTGGAGAAGAGGATAGACAAAATAGAATTGACATGTATATTCTTATTTTTTAAAAAATTAGTGAAAACCTATAAAACAATATAGGAATGGATTACTCATTCGTTACTATATATAAGTTATATTTCTCAAATTTATAAAATATATAAAAATATTTTATAATTTTTTTATTTGAAAAATCAAGATAGAAAATTATGATAATATATCTTATTCAAGATTAAAAATAGCTTATAAATCTAAAATATTTTAAATTTTATTGTTATTTATTTGTAGATTTGGAGGTAATGCTCTTCCAGAAACGAAATCCAAATGGTGGTTTCAATTGTTCATTGGAGCATTCGCAGATACAACCATCATCATCTTGTGCTTTGCTGCAATAGTCTCATTGATCTTGGGTATTTTCTTCCACGAACCAGATCCAGTGACTGGCCAAAAAGGAAAGGGAGGATGGATAGAAGGATTATCGATTGTCATAGCTGTATTATTGGTAACAATAGTAACATCGACATTAGATTGGGATAAAGCAAGACAATTCAAAAAATTAAACAAAGCAGATGTATTAAAGTCAAAAGTAAGAAGAAATGGAGATCCTGTAGAGATATTGGCTTCAGACATTGTTGTAGGAGATATCATCATTTTGGCCGAAGGAGATATGGTACCTTGTGATGGATTTTTGATAAAGGGGAATGATATCATGATTGATGAATCTTCAATGACTGGAGAGAATCT
This sequence comes from Cochliopodium minus, assembly GCA_024220525.1. NCBI lineage: Eukaryota > Discosea > Himatismenida > Cochliopodiidae > Cochliopodium > Cochliopodium minus. The sequence continues at coordinate 130,968 of JAMYWO010000061.1, read as the reverse complement.
TCCCGTCACCAAATCTTTGAATAAAGATCCATTATTCTTATCTAATACAATGGTATTGCAAGGATCCGGTATTATGATCGCAACTGCTGTTGGTAAACATCTCTTTTTTTTTCGTAAATATAAAAATATTCATCTGAATTTAAAAAAAATTATGATAATTGAAAATATAATATAATTATAAATAAATATTCAATGGAATATTCTTTTTATTTTGATTTAATTAAATTATTCTTATCAAAATATAAAAGGTGTTCATTCCGTATGGGGTCAAACATTGAAAGATTTACAAGATCACGAACATGAGGATACTCCTCTTCAAGAGTACTTGGATGATATGGCAGAGTTTATCAGTAAAGCAGGTTTGTCTTGCGGTTTCATCGTTTTCTTCATTTTGTCAATATTTTGGGCTATTGACACCTCCGCTGTTATTTTGGAAGAATCTTGGAATTGGGGTCTTCTCAATGGTGTTGTAGATGCATTTGTTATTGGAATTACAGGTAAATAAAGTTTTTTATTTGATATTTATTGTTTTGATTCATTTTCTAATTTTTTTTTTTTTTAGTTCTTGTCGTTGCTATTCCTGAAGGTCTTCCTTTGGCTGTCACCATTTCATTGGCTTACTCTATGAAAGCGATGTTGAAAGATCAAAATCTTGTGAGACATCTTGAAGCTTGTGAAACAATGGGTAAATCTATTTAATCTCCTTTCTTTTTTGATTGACCTTTTTTTTATTATCAATTCTTATTTGTGAACAAAAAGGTGGCGCAACTAACATTTGCTCTGATAAAACTGGTACTCTGACTCAAAATGTCATGACAGTAGTTAAAGGATTCATTGGGTTTGAAATGTTTTCCGAAGAGAAGAAATCTCACGAAAGCAGCAAGTTTGTAGAAATGCATTTGAAATTTAATTTTAACATCGACAAAAGAGTAAAAGAAGAATTTTTGATCAACAACATCTACCTCAACTCTAAGACTGTCCGTCAAAAAAAAGAGGAAGTCCAAGAGGAAGACGATGGATGCTTCAAAAAAAAACAATTAAAACTCGCAGAAAGATGGGATGTCATTGGAGGAAACCCTACCGAAATGTCTCTCGTCGACATGGCAGACAAAATCATCGAAAAACCTCTCTACCACAAAGAAGTGCGTAAGAGAGAAAGAAACAACATTGTGAGAGAGTTCCCATTCAGCTCCGTCATAAAGAGAATGTACACTGTCGTCTTCAGAAAGGACGAGAACGTCTGCAGATTGTTTTGTAAGGGAGCACCTGACCAGCTCATCAAGGATCTCACCCACATCCTTCTTCCTGACGGAAAATTGGTCGAAGCAACCAACGAATACAAAGAAAAATTGTCCAACTTGGTCGAGGAGTTGAGTACTGATGGTTTGAGAACTCTTCTTGTTGCTTACCGCGATTTCGAAGAGGAGGAGTGGAGGGAGTGGTTGGACTTGAATAAGACTGAGAACGACCCCATTTCTGAGCGCATTCTCGTGCCTGACACCCCTACCTTGGCCACCCAGTTGACCTATGTAGGTTTGTTTGGTATTGAAGATCCTGTACGTCCTGAAGTACCTGGGGCTGTCGATCAATGTCAAAGAGCAGGTATCACTGTCAGAATGATTACTGGTAAAAAAAAAATTTAATTTTTTGATTTTATTTTGATCCAAAAAATGATAAATTTTGTTACAAAAATTTTAATTCACATTTAAAATTTTTTTTTTTAAATAATAATTTTTTTACATTTCAAATAAAAATTTAAATTCAAATATTTTTTTTTGAAATAATTTAATTAGGTGATTACGAAGTTACTGCTAGAAAAATTGCAGAGAAATGTTCTATTGTTACTTCAGAAAGAGATGTGGTTTGGAGTGGAGATGTCTTCAGAAAGAAAACCGACAAGGAAGTTAAAGAAGTGATGCCTAGATTGAAAGTCCTCGCTCGTTCCCTCCCTGACGACAAGCTCAGATTCGTCAAACTTCTTAGAGAAGAAGGGGAAGTAGTTGCAGTAACTGGAGGTAAAAAAAAATAAAAAATAAAAATTAATTTAATAAAAAATAAAAATAATATTAGTAATAATGTAAAATTAAGAAAAATCAATTTATCGTTATATTTTTAAAAAAATTAAAGCAAATATTTTTCTTTATATTTTTCATTTATTGTTCATTTTTTTTTATTTTTTTATTAATTTTTTTTATTAATTTTTGTTCATGTTTTTAGATGGTACAAATGATGCCAAAGCGTTGAAAGAAGCAGATGTGGGACTTTCTATGGGAAGTGGTTCCAACGTTGCCAAGGAAGCATCCGACATCGTCATCATGGACGACAACTTCAACTCCATCGTCAAGTCTGTCCTCTGGGGAAGATGTGTCTTCGAAAACATCAGAAAGTTTCTTCAATTTCAGTTGACCGTCAATTTTGGTGCTATTTTGATTTCTTTGATTGGAGCTGCAACAAGACAAGGTAATTAATTTTTTTTTCCAAAATAATTTTTTTCATTTGATATTTTTTATTTAATTTTTTTCATTTCATTTTCATTTTTTTTCATTTAATTTTCTCGATAAATTGATTTTATTTAATTTGTTTTTTTCTTTAAATTTAATTACTTTTTTGTTTTAATTATTCAAATTGAAAAAATAAAATAAAAAAATAATGTAACAAATTTTTTTTTTTAGTTTTCTTATTTTTGATGATTTAATTTATTCTTTTTAAAGAGTTTTTTTTTTAATTTTTTTAATTTTTTTTAATTAAAAATTCCTAACATTTTTGTGTATAGGTGCTCCTTTGAAGGCAGTTCAATTGTTGTGGGTCAACTTGATCATGGACACCATGGCTGCTCTCGCGCTCGGAACAGAGAAGCCTCAACAACGTTTGATGGAAGAACGTCCTCACGGTCGTGAAGAACGTCTCCTCACCAACAGAATGATCAAAAACATTTTCGTACAAGCTATCTATCAAGGTCAAAAAAAAAATTTATACATTATTTTTTTTATTTTTATTTTATTCTTTTTATTCTTTTTATTTCATATTTATTTTTTTATTATATTTTTTATTATTTATTTTTTTTTATTTTTTTTTTTATTTAGTCGGTGCCATGATGGTCATTTTGTATGTAGGTCCAACCATCTGGAATATCCCTGCCAAAACCACCAGACACTACACCATGGTATTCAACACTTTCGTCTTCTGCCAAGTCTTCAATGAACTTAACGCAAGAACCATCATCGACGAATTAAATGTATTTAAAGGTAAAAAAAAAGAATTTTTTTAATTTTTTTTAATTTTTTTTACTTTTTTTCTTACTATTTTTAATTTTATTTTTTTTACTTTTTTTCTTACTATTTTTAATTTTATTTTTTTTAATATTTTAATTATTTTTTGAATTATTTTTTTAATATTTTTTTTTTAATTTTTTTCTTTTTAAAATTTCATTTTTGTTAGGATTCTTCACAAATTGGGTATTTTTGTCTGTGATTGCCATCACTGTTGTTCTTCAAGCGATCATCGTGGAGTTCACAGGAGAGGTATTCAAGGTACAACCTCTCGACTCAGTGGAATGGATCTCCTGTGTGGGTATCGGTTTGTTCTCCCTAGTTCTCGGTTTGATATCGAGACTCATTAAGGTTCCTGAGAGACATTTCATGGACATTTTGTTCAAAAGAAGAAACAACAGTTCTCACAACAAACTTTTGAATGATGAGTTGGATATTGAGGATGATCATAAGCAAAAGGGTCCTTTGTTGTCCAGAAAGGATATGAAGAAAGATTACGGATCTTTTTGACCAACTCACTAACAAACAAACAAAAAAAAATTTTTTTTATTATTATTAAAGAAGTTCATTTTCAAAATTTCAAAAAATTACTTTTTTGCATAATGAATATTTCCTCAAAAGTTGAAAAAATTTTGGAAAGGAAGATGTTAAAAAATTCTTTGGTTTTCTTAAGTTTTTTATTATTTTTCCAAAATAAAAAATAAAAAAAAATAAAAAAAATTAATAAATAAAAAAGAGAAAAATTACTAATTCTCTTCATTTACTCAAATAATGTCTCAAATCTTACAAAATAATTCAATCGATAATATCTCATTCTTTGAAAATGAAACAAATTATGGTAAAAGTTCTGGATATACTCAAATTAAAATAGAAGATCCAAAAGTTCCCGATCAAGATGATGAGAAAAAATATTCAGTTTTATTGAATGAAGAAATTAATAAAAAAAGCAATAATTATGAATTTTTCTTGAAGAAAAAAGCCAATCCAAATTATTTCATTGGTTATAGAACCAATTTACAATATTTGATGAATAGAAAGCCAACAATAGAACAAATTTCACTATTCATCTCATTCAAAGCTGATCTCAATTTTTCTCCAAAAGCTGATATGAATGCTCTTCATTTTGCTTGTATGAAAGGAATGGACACTTCAATAATCGATTTCCTAATTTCAGAAAAGCTGGATGTCAATTCTTTATCCAGGATTTCCAAGGGAACACCTCTTCATTTTGTAACTTCTGAATACTTCCCAAAAGTAATT